>PQWD01003096.1:0-99901 GCA_019425675.1 Leucinodes orbonalis | reverse complement strand
CAATCTGTGCCCTGCGGACGTTATGTTGGTACAAATCCACATAATACAGTGTGGCAGCGACATAATATTTGGTGAGCGCTGTTTGACAAGCGTGTTCGTGTGTTTTGTCATTGGACACCTCCACTGGGTACACAGTTTCTATTTGGCTTGCACTGACAAACCACGAGTTTTTTAGACAAGGGTCGCCAATGAGCACTGCGTTTTTTTTTTACACCATTCTGCCGTCGCACTGTTCTCGAATTGACACAGAAAGTCCAGTAGCAGTGATACTTTACGTTCAAGTGCTGATAAGGCGCACGAAAATAAATCTCATATCGAAATAACATGCTTGATATGCAATCGATTTTAGGAGGGCTACCGTTAGATAACCGATACCAAAGGATTTTCCTAATCTGCCTGATAAAGCCGAGAAACGCTCGGTTCTACGTACACGTGGCCCGACTCTGTAATTGGATGTAAAAGATACAAGAAACAAATTCATACGAAGGGTTGTTCATACTAATCCCGCAACATTTATATACGTAGCACGCTCCTGTTCGTGCTCAGCTTTTTTTCTATTTACGTGCTTTCTGCCGCATGCCACATAGCTTATGATTTACTTATAGTTTGTAGCATGCAGTTTATAAGAACAGCAGGTTGTGTCTTTTTAATTACCATTAGGTATCCCACAAGCATCAAGATCAAAGCGCATTTCAGGACGGCCATTAGATGACATAAAGCCGTACTGATATAAATCGTCAAATATTTGAGAAAGAATATTATTATAAGTGCCGGAGTATTATGCGTCTTGAGTTGCTTTGGAAGCATTCCATAAATCATTAATACAACAGTTTGCTGCAACTTGAGACAAATACACTTGAAGACTGTTTATTAATAGTTGATTTAAAGAGGAGGTGCGTCGGTACCAGGCGCGCATAACTTCACCGAAGTTAATTTCCTGCGAGCGTTCCGCACGTGACGTTATAAATTTCAAGACACCGAGTTCAATTTCGCGAGTATCCAGCGGCATAAACATGGGAATTGAATGACTCTGTTTTGATAGGGAACGCTGTGTTCGTACGCTATTATTGTAACGATAATATTTACGCTTCGCGAGGTAATTTAGCGACAGGTGGCAACTGTTTACATCGACTCGCTACGTGTCAGAGAATAAATCCGTCATCGTTGTACTCGCAGGCGAATCGTTAACGGGTCATGTTTGTTTTGTTATAACACTATTAACACGCGCACTGATAGCATAATTATGATAATATTTACACGTAGTATGTTTTCTCGTGTTGGTCGTGAGACTATTCATTACACAGCTAATTAAGTGATCGGTTTCTATCTCGTTGCACATAATTAGGAGTAGAGCGCCGAATGCACATCTGGTTTGTGGCAAAAAATAAGGAAAAGATTCCGACTGTCAAAGTAATTCATCGGGATTAGTGCAGGCCGGGAACGCGGGCAAAAAGCGGCATCCATCAACACGAACGTGATCTCTTGAGGCATTTTAAAACCACTCTCCTTTGCGACACAATCGCTTGGTTTAACACGGAGCCGACGCCCCTTTAACGAACATTATAATATAAACACAAATTAATGTCATTAGCATCGTTTGATCTCTTATTTCCTAATGAAATTAAAATAACCTCAAGCAATTAAGTCGATACGCGATTATGCATACGAGCGATCTTGATGTCGAGTTACCTCACACTTTACGAAATCAAAAGATCATAAGATAAAATCGATTCAATTAAGCGTTAATTTCAAGCTAATATAAAAGTATAAATAAGACGGTTTTAAAATACAGTTGAATAGGTCACGGTATTTTAATTAATACAGTAAATTTAACGTGTACACTGCATGTGATTGTATTACGCAATAATTAAATACGAAGCAAGGGTGGCCGGGGTAAATGGTATGTGTAACAACGCATCGGTGAAGTATGGCGGTGATTATTACGCACATTATCCACCCCCGAGATGCCACCCTTTGCTCTCTCCAAATGCTTCTACACCTTGATTTTACTTGAGGAAAATGCGGTGCAACATAAAGTGGGTGAAATGTCCGCAATTTATTGTAACGATATACAGATAATAATAATATAATTGTATACAAATGAAATGGCCATACTCAGAGATTCTTATAAGTAAAAATAATTAAAGCAATTGAATAAAATCGTAATCTGTATAATTGTATGTAACATATAAACCATACAGTTTACTTTGTTTGTCAAAGACAAATGGATGCTTTAAAGTCTATACAAGCTTAGCCAAGCAAGAATCTAAATTCACGGTCGAGTCCGTAGCTGCACTCATTACAAGATCTAGATCTAGCTGGCTTACCAGACGGTCCGTTTACACAACAAATGGCGCAAGTTAACCCTAGAAACTTATTAGAAAATACGTAGATACGAGGTTCTTGTTAAAGAGCTGATGTTTGGTATAAATATTTGCGGATAACAGTAGTTTCTGTTTGTAGGGAACTAAAAGAGTAAACTAAAATATTTAAACTTGGAACGGATTAAGAAGTTAGTATCCTTTGAATACTCTCTATTCGCATTTAAAGTGAGAAATAAACATATATCACGAATAAAACAAATAAAGAATATGTCACGACAAATATAGGTATGACCATCTCCCTAAAGGTTTCACACCTTCGAAAGGTTTAGGGTTTTCATTTTTCGGCCTTTTGTGGGGATCAGCATTGTACCGTCCGCATGAAGGGCAAATCTTGTTAAGGACAAAGCCCACAGGACAGACAAACGGGCCAACAATAAGGGATCACGTTACCCGCCTCGCTTCCGGAACGGTGATTCCGAAAACCTCAAAGTTTTACACCTGATTTGGTTTGAGTTGTTTTTTTTTGTTAATTCTATTACGCAATTTTGAATGGTTCGATGACTTGAATGAAATGTGAACTATTACCATCATTAAGTAATTTCCCATTTAAACATTAAACATCAAAATAAATTATATGCTCCACATCTTTGTGCATTTCAGTATAATGATTCTGTTTACATAAAGCCCGACAAATTTGGTTCATGAGAGTAAGTTACATATTTACTGTCGTCTAATTTTGTCAAGCGACTCGGGGCGTCTGTGTAATATAAACTCCACTGTTAGTGTTCCAGAACACTCACAACAAATCCTATAGATCTCGACACCAAATGAGGCGATTAATCGTCCAGCAGTATTACTTCACGGCATGCGCTGTCCCTTAATCGACAAGCCAATGTTTTTCCGGTAAAAGACCCAATAAAACTGTCGACGTTGCAACAGCCACTACCTAAATACACTTTTTTACGACGGCACCAATACTATTCTTAACACACCGTATACCGATTTTATGATAACTATTATCAAGCGTAGTTATGGGATGTGGTAAAGTTGTTAAATTCTAAACAGTTATTTATTTTAGCGGTTTTCCGCCCGTTTAATCGTTGCGCTTTTGTACATTCTATTCTTACTGAACGCTTGCACGTGGGTGTAATAATGTAGATTTCCCTCAAGTCCGCCCTCGCCTGAAGTGCATAACTCCGCGCCTTTATATCTACGACACCTGCACTTTGTTTTATTTCCTTGCACGCCTCGTCCGCATAATTCCACAATAATGCCTCTGTTGTGCCCTAAAATCCTTATATCCAACTCCTTGAAGGGGAACTTTCTATACGAAATATCAGCCGTATTGTTCGTCGCTCTATTTTATTCCTTACAAATGGGTTTTTGTACGAACGTAATGAAAGCTTTATTCGGAGGTGCGAATGTAGAATGCGTCAATAGTGAGCCAACACGCGAATTTCGCGCGATATTGCGTCGCTTCACAATAGGGTTGGGTTCTATCACAAATTAATTTTTCGGCTATGGACAAGTGGTTTTTTGTTGGGAAGACACGAAAGTGCGGTTGCAGACTAAGAAATTAGTCGGCAAAGAAAAAATGTGGGCGCCGTGGTCGGGTGCTGGTTATCTTATGTTATTTGTCGTATCAAGTGGTCTCGTTCCTTTTGCCGGGCCGCGTCAAAGGAGCCGCGCACGGTAGCTCTGTGCACCCACTTATTACCTATGTGGGAACGCAGCAGACCAGTTTGTGTCATCTGTTATAATATGATACCTACCTACCATATAATGTTTAATATTATATTCACATACTTTCTAATATCTATTAGTTACTATATCATAAATCATTAGGATAAGACTCTAGTTTGTAAATTAGTCATTTCTAAATATAATAACGTTTACTTTATGAATGTATTCTTAATATTATAATTACTATTTCTATTTTGTAAGTAAGACCTTTCTCACAAACAATATCATTATTCCTATTTGCTTATGATTACTAATGATCAGTCGATAATATTGTTATCCTTGTTTTCACTATTACTAATTACAAACCCTTAGACTTTCTCAGCCAATTCATTAAGATAACTGTTAGTAATTAAGATGTTATTTTGTAACTCAAACTTCATTAGGATATTTACTTATCCCATACTCTTGATTAATATAAATAGCTGTATTCATAGATTTAAGTAACTCTGTATTCATATTTCAAACTGTGCACATCTAAGTTAATAAATATTTTATTTTTAAAAAGTTTATTAAGTCAACCGCGTAACAAATTTGGCGCAGTCGGTAGGATCTCGCATGATCCACTGCAGAAGACGAGCTGAAAACGTGTAAGTTCAAGAGGACCAACATCGCCCAGAAACTAACACGGTAGCCGAAGGCTTTTGAACCAGTTCGCCGGACCATGCAGCTCCTGATTATACTGTTATCGTGGTAAGTGGCTTAAACTTGTGTGCTCATCCTAATTCCCAACTAACCCCTCACGTACCAATTCTCTGTTTTATTTTTCTATTTCTTTTCCATTTCTATTTCTTTCTTATTACCAATTCATCATGCCTCAAGATCAGAAAGTAGACAGCGGACTACCAATCCAAACAATCTTACAACTAATTCCCGATTTCGACACACAACAAACATCGCAAGTGTACAGATATATCCGATCTTGCGATTCCGCGTTTAAATTATCAAATATAACACAACAAGAGATATTATTAGTTTATGCACTCAATAAAATCACTGGCCCATCTTCTTCGGATGTCCACACTAAAACATACAACACGTGGCCCGAACTAAAATCATTTCTAATTCAAAAGTTTTCTCAAGTTAAAACTTTAGCGCACTTAAATCTTGAACTCCAATCAATGTTCCAAAAACCCAATGAAACCATCACAGATTATTATCATAGAGTCGACTTGTGCAAAAATAAAATTCTAGAAAAATTGAAAACTGAGATTACCGATGACTCATTGTTAGGCCGGACAATATCAACAGAAGAAACGGCACTTAATGTTTTTATCAACGGGTTAAGCTCTGACATTGGAGTTATGCTTAGAACAAAGGAGTTTTCTAATATTTGCGATGCCGGGCATTTCGCGATGCAAGAGGAAAAAATTCGTTTGATGAACAGTGCTAGACAATCATTATTTAGGCCTAATACATCGCGCATTCCTTCACACACACCTATTGTAGGGCCCCGTGCTTATAACTACAATAGTAATCAACAATACCGCCCAAACTCAAACACAAAAATATGCAATTACTGCAAAAATCCCGGTCATCTTATAGCCGAGTGTAGGAAAAGGGCACATAATAATAGTATTAAACAAAATCCTAACCAACGTGCAGTGTTCACATCTCCTAGTTCATCATTCATAACAAATCAACGTGCGTTACCCGCACCCACCGGTCCAAGAAATAACCCCGCGCGTATCAATAATTTAAACTCGCAGGCGGCCGAGTGCCCGCTGGACTCCTCGGAAACCGCTACAATATACTTCTCGAATGTCCAGACAACCACCCAGAACCATCTGGAATCAGACATCCTACAACTCCATTAAGTCGTCCTAGACGCTCTGATCGAAGGTTAAATCCAGTCCATCGGGGACAAGCCCAGATCAGAAACGTTAACACGACATCAATGACTCAAACCAACGCCGAATATCAATGTAAACAGACACGCGATATTGGCACTCAAACACAAACTTTCGAGTCTCTTAGAAAACCCACCGAATCTACTATATCCACTGAATCTCCCAAATCCACTGAATCTACGAAATCCACTGAATCTATCAAATCCACTGAATCTACGAAATCCACTGAATCTATCAAATCCACTGAATCTACCAAATCCACTGAATCTATCAAATCCACTGAATCTACCAAATCCACTGAATCTACGAAACCCACTGAATCTTCTAAATCCACTGTATCTACTAAATCTTATACACAAAATCGTAAACTAAAATCCAAACCAAAATCTAAATCCAAATATAAAACAAAACCAATCGACATAGATCAAAATCAAAATCCTGAATCACAGTATTGCATTAGATCTCTGAATATTCCTCCTGAAAACTTATTACACTGTAAATTCCATGTCGATGGTCAGCCACTCATTTTATTAATCGATACCGGCGCAGCTATATCCGTTATTCGTAAAGACAAAATCGGTAATAACCCAATAAACTGTAAAAACAAAGTTTCTATCATCGGAGTCTCAAACAACGATTCAACAATAAAAACATACGGTACTTCTGAATTATCTCTAGATCGATTTCCAAAACATAAATTCCATATCGCTGATATAAATATCGCAGCAGATGGCATTTTAGGCAATGATTTCATGTCTAAATTCAATGTCAACATCTATGTTCAATCCAAAACCATGCGTGTCCGTGATACATCATATAAACTTTTCTTCTTAGGTGAAGAACAAATGAAACAAATAAATAACGAACAATTGATAGGCAAACGATCAGAAACCGTAATTAAGTGTCACTGTGATAACATCGTAAATGGCGTAGCCATAGTTCGTAAACAAATAATTAGTGATAGTCTAACTATTCCAAGCGCCCTAGTTAATGTAAAGAATAACAATTTCCTAATAACCTGTGTAAACTCCAGCAATGAAGATAAACACATTCCAATTCCTACTATTTCCGATATCCAACCGTATACTGAATCGAAACAATGTTTCCAATTAAATTCCGTGAATACATGTGATCAATCGAATCGACAACAACACCATCTTCATAAAGTTGACAAACTAATTAGACGCGACCACTTAAATGAAGAACGCGAATCTCTTGATAAAATCATTTCATATTACTCTGATCTATTCTACACCGAAGGCGATAAATTAACATTCACTAATCACACAAAACATTCTATTCCCACTACTTCAGATATTCCCATCAATACAAAAACATACCGCTTCCCTTACGTACACCAACAAGAGGTCAAAAACCAAGTAGATAAAATGTTAAACGACAATATTATTCAACCAAGCTCATCTCCTTGGAGCAGCCCCATATGGGTAGTCCCAAAGAAGAGAGATGCCTCCGGTAATCAAAAATGGAGAGTTGTAATCGACTATCGTAAACTTAACGACATAACGATCGGTGACAGTTATCCATTACCGAACATCACCGACATACTCGATAAATTAGGACATTCAGTTTATTTCACAACACTAGATTTAGCCTCCGGATTTCATCAGATCGAACTAGATCTTAAAGACGTTCCCAAAACAGCATTCAGTACTCCTTACGGACACTTCGAATTCTTGCGCATGCCCTTTGGTCTAAAAAACGCACCTGCTACCTTCCAACGCGCAATGGATAGCGTACTCTACGGACTACAAGGTGAACGCTGTTTTGTTTACTTAGACGATATCGTTGTATTCGCATCCAGCCTCCAAGAGCATGAACAAAAATTAACTGAAGTCTTTGATCGATTAAGACAGCATGGATTAAAAATACAGCCCGATAAGTGTGAGTTCTTAAGGAAAGAAGTAGCTTATCTTGGTCATGTTATTTCCGACGAGGGTGTTAAACCTAATCCCGACAAAGTCAAAGCAGTCAAAGATTTCCCAGTTCCTAAATCGTGTAAAGATATTAAATCCTTTCTAGGTCTTGCAGGTTACTATCGCCGCTTTATAGCAAACTTCAGTAAAATCACCAAACCTTTGACTAGCCTCCTGAAAAAAGACGTCCCTTTCATTTGGACAGAATCTCAACAATTAGCATTTGATACTTGTAAAAATATACTTACTACAGCCCCGATATTGCAATACCCTGATTTCAGTAAAGAATTCGTCCTAACCACCGATGCCTCAATTCATGCCATTGGCGCCATCCTTTCACAAGGTGAAGTAGGTAAAGACCTTCCAATAGCTTTCGCTTCCCGAACATTAAATAAAGCCGAATCAAACTATTCCACAATAGAGCGTGAGCTTCTAGCCATAGTATGGGCCGTGAAACATTTCAGACCTTACCTCTTCGGAAGGAAATTCAAGATCGTTACAGATCACAAGCCCCTCACCTGGTTGTTTTCCATTAAAGATCCAGGTAGTAGACTAGTGCGATGGAGACTGAAATTAGAGGAATACGATTATGAAATTATTTACAAAGCCGGAAAAATAAACACGAACGCAGACGCATTATCCCGACCTCCCATCTTGAACTCTAACGTAATCGACTTAACATCAGACGATTCTAACTCACCAAATACTAACGACTATTTACAAATAAACTATGAACACTACATCTCACAAAATCCTTCTATTGCTAGTACAAAATTGAAAATTTCTCCCGACAATGTATTGAGCCCTAAACACAAAAACGTATACATTCCTATTTCATGCCAACTCTCTGATAATAATTATATTTTTAACGAAGCTATAAGCTCTTGTTCTCAAACTCAACCTTACTTAGAAAAACCTAAATCACTGTACGACGTCGATCTCTTGATATCTAACGATAATCAAAACTTATTCTTCTGCCCCACCAGACCAACCCATTTTGACCCATGGGACTCTGAAAATTATTTTAAATCCCTTCTATCCTGTCTTCAACAAAATGAAATCAATAAACTTTATATCCCTGATTTGAAAAATGACTCTACATGTATGCTCAAAGGCAATGACCAATTACGTATTACAGCATATTTAGCAGAAATGTATGATTGTGAAATTACTATCTGCCAAAACAACGTCAAACATCCTAAACCTGAAGAAATACCTAACATTCTAAAAGCATACCATAACGAACCCCTTTCTGGTCATCGTGGAATCACAGAGACCACCAGGAAAATTCGTGACGAATATTTCTGGAAAGGAATGACGAACGACATTAAAAATTACATAGAATCATGTGTCACTTGTCAACGTAATAAAATCCAAAGGAAAAACTTCCAAGCACCTATGGTGATAACTTCTCAATCCACAGAACCATTCGAACGAGTCTCTATGGACCTAGTCTCATATTCCGATGTTAGCGACAACAATAATAAGTACGTTCTAACACTCCAAGACGACCTTACTCGTTTTGTACAAGCATATCCCATTCCCGATAAAGAAGCCATTACTATAGCCACAAATCTCCTCCATTTCTGCCAACATTACGGCATCCCCAAACGGTTTCACTCAGATCAAGGCACTGAATTCACAAATAACGTCCTGAAACAATTAAACAAATTCCTTGGTTCAAACCACACCTTTAATACAGCATACCACCCTCAAACTAATGGTGCCCTCGAAAGATTCCATGCAACTCTACGAGATCACATTCGTATGTACCACAGTCGTCGTCTTAAAAACTGGGATAAAATTATTCCTTTTGCCATTATGTGTCACAACACATCCATTAATAATTCAACTCATTACACACCACACGAACTCTTATTTGGTTACAAACCAAAACCATTTTACGCTATGAAGACTATACCTGACTATACAGCATGCGATTATTTACGAGACTTAAATGAACGCCTCAGAGTCGCTAGGGACTCAGCATTAAGAAACATACAGTCCATGAAAGAAAAGGCTAAAGATAGGTACGACAGCCAAATCAAAAACATAGCACAATATCAAATAGGTAGCAAAGTGATGTTACGCGTTCCAAACCCGAATAATCTAGACCCCAAATGGGAAGGACCATTCGAAATTATACGTGTCGGTTTTAATCATAACTACACAATAAGGAAGTCAAATCGACATCAACTCGTGCATGCAGATAGGCTCAGACCCTATAATGCATCTTCTGATATTTTAGGTTAATATATTAGTTAATTCACTAAGTTAATTAAGTTTTTCTACAATCAATATCTTAGCATCGTATTATATTTGTAATTAAACATATTTTTATTTTTCCAATAATCTTAATACCTCTATAAATATCTTACAGGGCCAGCTCTACAGCAGCTCAACCCCTTGATCCCTATAAAATCATGAGTAATCCCTATGTTAGCTTTATCGTTTGTTCTATTCTTAAATTAATTTTATACATCATTTTATACAAATTTTACATTTACATCATTAGTTATATAAAAGCGAAGCGTAATCAAAATGAAACTATTTTCTCTCTTTCAGGGCAACCGCGAGAACCGTTGCCAGTATAAATATTTCACAACCTCTACCATCCCACTCAGGATTATTCTTCCTAGAAGAAGGTTCGATTTACCCTTCGGATGAAACATGGAAACTAATTATATACAGGGATTTAAAACCTCTATTCATTTCCCATGAATCTTTATTACGATTATCAAATCAATTCGAATCAATTGCCACCAAATATTCTAATCACCCTAGCGTAAAAACAACTAAATCGTATCTACAAATAAATTTAAATAAAATAGAAAACAGACTCGCAGAATTAAATATGTATCTCGGGAAAAACTCACGCCAAAAAAGAGAATTAATTGACGGACTTAGCTCTGTCCTAAAATGGCTCATAGGAACTCCTGACTCCAAAGATGCTGAACGATACGATGAATGCATCAATAAGCTCGAAAAACAAGAACTCGATTTAACTTCCCTTATGGAAAAACAATTACAAATAACTTCTGCAACTGTTAAGAACTTCAATGAAACAATTTTTAAAATATCTTTCGACGAAGAAATCATCAATGAAAATATTAGAAAATTAAATAACTATCTTAATGATACAGGAAAAATCATTTTCGACATTCAAACTTCAGAAAGCATATCTACAATTTCACTGCAAATTCTCGAATTAGTCTCAAGCCTAGACAATGAGATCAACGATTGTCTTACTAGTATTCTTTTTGCCAAGTCGAACATAATACATCCATCTATTATACCCTTAAACAAACTTTACCAAGAACTTCTCCTGTCAAACCATATAAGAACTAATAAAAGACTCGTGTCCCCTGTAACTATCAATAATATACATGACATCCTAGAATCCGCGTTATTATCCGCATATGTATATTCAGACCGTTTAGTTTATGTATTACAATTTCCCCTAGTTCAAAATGAAGCTCTCACTCTTTACCATATCTACTCCATCCCAATCCAACACCCAAACTCTTCCTACTTTGTCACAATCCTTCCTGAGCATACTTACCTAGCCACTAATCCAAACGGACAGCAGTACATATCTGAAAACTCACTGGATAACTGCAAAACGTATGCTGCCAAGAAGAGTGTTTGCAGAAACGTCATCGTATACGACTCCACATCAAGACCCATCTGCGAACTCGAAACATTATTCAGTATTTCAAAGGATATTCCTAAAACATGCAGCATCAACATTCATGGCAACATCAACATATTTCAACCACTCAGCAACAACAGATGGCTGTACGTCTTAAGCAATAAGACACAATGTATTCTACAATGTCACTCCGAAGTAACGCATCATCCTACAATCATCTGGAATACTCACTCTACCACAAGGCTGTAAACTTCATACAGGATATAGTACACTCACAGCAACTCAAAACATAGAAGAAAACATAACAATTCCTATAACTTTACCTGACCTAAGAACCGACGATTGCTTTGAAGAAATGAAGAAACAAGAAACTCCAAACCTCATGCCGATTTCCATCAACGAAATACCGCTTGACTCTTTAAAGCAAATCAAGCATCATTTGGACAGACAAACAGATGAAATTCGCAAAGTCAAAACTCAATCATTCCCAGAGCGACATCAATCTAGTTTCATGTGGATTTATTTTACCATTGGAATAATAATGTTTATTTTCATGCTTGTCAAAGTAAGCCCTAACATTGTAAGAAGAAGAAGACGATCAACGTGCTCCGAAAACTGTATTCAAATATTTAACAATTGCTTCGATTCCTCTTCAAGACGACATGCGACCAGCGTAGCCATTCCTCTATCCAACATCCATCAACCAGCAACATCGTGCATCTCCGACGACGAAGACGAACTCAACACATCACAAACTTCATCTCAAAGATCCGGCACAAACGCCCAATCTTTGTTTTAAGGGGGAAGGTGTTATAATATGATACCTACCTACCATATAATGTTTAATATTATATTCACATACTTTCTAATATCTATTAGTTACTATATCATAAATCATTAGGATAAGACTCTAGTTTGTAAATTAGTCATTTCTAAATATAATAACGTTTACTTTATGAATGTATTCTTAATATTATAATTACTATTTCTATTTTGTAAGTAAGACCTTTCTCACAAACAATATCATTATTCCTATTTGCTTATGATTACTAATGATCAGTCGATAATATTGTTATCCTTGTTTTCACTATTACTAATTACAAACCCTTAGACTTTCTCAGCCAATTCATTAAGATAACTGTTAGTAATTAAGATGTTATTTTGTAACTCAAACTTCATTAGGATATTTACTTATCCCATACTTGATTAATATAAATAGCTGTATTCATAGATTTAAGTAACTCTGTATTCATATTTCAAACTGTGCACATCTAAGTTAATAAATATTTTATTTTTAAAAAGTTATTAAGTCAACCGCGTAACACATCTTTATAGCCTAATCAAAATTCGTAGATGAATTTCGTGCGCCTTGCTTCCGTGTCTTACGCTATTAAAACTAGAGATGTTTCGAGGAAACAATTTATTAAAAAGTTGACTGCTGATCTCGGTAGATACCATCGATACGGGCAACCGGTCTTTTAGTGGCTTGTTAAGGATAATTTGTTCTCGTGTTTGTTTTGGATTCTAAGAACGGAGTATACCAAAAGCACCTATATTAACCATGTTATGGGGATGTCGTAAATATGGTCGGGCGCTGTGCATCAGAAATTATAATTTGAGCCTGCGCACGGAGTCGGCTTGTATGCAAATGGCATGACAGTGTGGTATATTGTATCTCGTTAGCAGTTAATCGTTGTTATCGCTTCTCCAATAAACAAATAGCCATAAACGGCGTTAAAATTATTAATTTGATCGCACGCACGACCGTTCCTGTGTCTCATTTCCATACGGTTTATGAGCAAACACGTAATGGATACTAACGTTTGATTATTACATTATTTATCCCGCTGCATCGTGTAAAGTGAATCCAGTCTTCTTATTTATGTGGAACCGGGAATATTCAAACTTGTTCACAGGGTATTATTGTAGGTATAAATTAAAAGTATTCATGGCCTTACCGTTGCATTGCGTTTAATGTATGGCAATGCACTTTTTATGCTAAAACTTTCCAGTCTTTATAAGTTGTGTAAATAGTATATTTTAAATTCTCGAAGCGAACGCAAGTATTTATCATTAATTAATATTAAAGCCAAACAAACATCTTAAGTAGGTAATCCAATTAAAAGCGTTGTTCATGCGAACTTCTTTTTAATGTGGGACTTTATTCGTGACTTTTATGGTGAATATTAAGCAACATGACACCATTAGTCCTTAGAAGGGAAAAAACGACTTCGTAGAAACAGCACCGTGATGGTACGAGGTTTATATCAGCTATGTTCTCATGCCGTAAGAATTCATTGCAACTAATAACTATGTATCATATTCATAGAGGATATTATGAATAATTAGGTGGAATATATTGTGTACACATTGACTCATGAGTGGAGAATTTAGTCGCCTTATATGCTATTGTTATTGTAATGCGTGGTGGTCTTCATAACCAGTAGTAGGCAAACGTGTCTTATGAAGTGTTTAGGTAGCAAACTAACTAAAGTTAGGTTTCGAACATTAGTTAGCTTTTTGTGGTCCTTCGTCCTAAGTGTAGATTTTCATATCTTTGTGTATTTTGTTTCAATTTTTTGTGATAGATAAAAAGAAACTAATCTTAATGATATTTCCATACCTTTGATGTGATTAAAATGTTGATATGACCAACGCGCTTACAAATCTCTAATTTAACATTAATTTTTTCAATGTGGCGTTATCGATTTTCCCAGTTAACAATTAACCCTTTGTGGAGCCGATTAGTTTTTTATATCTTCTATAGGCAGGCATTTGTCCACCATCTCAGCTGATGGTAAGTGATGATGCGGCCGAGGATGAATCATGCCTGCAGATATATGCCCATAGAAATAGCCTATTCACTCTTGCCTTGATGACGGCCAGGTTGTAATGAAAGAAAGAAAGGAAGAAAAAAAAATCTTTATTCAAATAAATTTGTTACAGATACTTTTGAATCGTCAATTGTTATTATTAACATATTTTTGTGACTCTACCACTGAAAAGTATTTTAGTGTCCCAAGTTTTATTGAATTACTGTGTCCCAAGCATTAATGTTTGTACTGATGTAGGTATGTTATATGTTCTATAAGGCACCCACGCCTGATTCCTATAAAATATAATCTCTTAAAGTCTTGGTAGTTTATAGCCATTTAATACATGAACATAAACTAATCTATGCCGTACAGATGGGAGATATCTTAAGATTTTTTCGGGAGTTCCCATGATACTCGGTATCTCGGACAGGTGGCGCGGGCGTCGGATTGCGGCGCCTTTGTGCGGCCGCTTTGATCTCGCCGCATTGTGCGCGTGCGCATTCAACTTTTTGCCGCGATTCCGTATGTTATTGATGCGTGCTGATTTTTAGCTCGATCGCTCAATGGGAGCCTTGTATGTACAGGATTTGATATTCGCCGTTGCGTATAACTATAAACAGGCATTATATTACGCCATTGTTGATATAGAATTGAGTTTGCTTAGCAATAAGTAAAAAAACGCAATTTATTTTTATTTTTCTTTACAATTTAGAGNGCTATCGATAGGCCGATTGCTTTTGTCTAACTATCGATGGACTATCGATAGACTATCAATAGTCGACTATCGAGCGGCAACACTGATGTATAATGCTTCGATCATAGAAATTAGTATCCCACCAAAAACATTTCATATAAAATGTTGCCACGACGATCACATAAGGTTTGCGTAATGATGTAAAAAGTATGGATTCGTGATATGCTCTCAAAACAATCGAAAAAAGCTTAGGTAAATATTTCGAATTTCGAACACATTTACCTAAGCAAAAGAGTACAAACTGTACTCTCTTCGGCGGTTCGTTTTTGAGGCACCGATGGCGTATCTACCTTAATATATACAGAATATCATGGGTTGGCGCTGTAAAAAGATATCAGATCCCATGTAGAGCCAAGCTTCTAAATCTACACCGCCTTACTCTACCGACACTTACTTCAACAAATTCTTCATAGATATATATATCAGTTAATGTGGTTTCTTTCTTGCAATAACTGTTATATCACAAAGTATGTTAGGAGCAGTGGCGAGCACAGAGATTATGAGTAGAGTGTGCAAAGTGAATAACACTAATCACAAAAACAATAAATAATTTACTTTTTTGGCAAATAGTGTGCTGTTGATGACAGCAAATCGCCTATGGTTTCAAATCTGAAGAGGAAAATGGTCGAATAAATAGGAATAATTTGATATGTTGGCGATTTTCCGGGTTGTCTCGACACGAAGAGTTTGCGCTTCTTATTTACATATATGGAGTGCGCTCCACTGGCCACGAGCATAGTAAACAGAAATAAATTACTAAATTCTTTACGAATTAATTAATAATTCTTTAATGTTAAATTATTATTTTGTTATTATGATTTAATATTATAGAAATAACAAAAGTTGAATGTTTGATTACTACCAACCATTAAAACAAACGAATCGCTAAAGTACCTATATTGTAATAAAATAGACCTTCTAATTCTTATGCTTTCCAAGTTATATCATTTAAACGTTCGGTGTTAAATTTTATGTTGACTTATCCATTTATACTGTTATTACACTGTGAAGAGGCCGACGAATGTAGTGAAATCAATCGAGTCGATAAAAATGGAAGTGGACTGTCGAGATTAACGAATGAAAGTTGTCCATTCATTATTAGTATACGCATGCGTGCTGCTCCAGTAAGATTTGAGTGAATTTTACCCGAGACAGAATTTCATTTAGATCGTAATTGGCAATACAAAAATGGGCAATACAAAACACTTAGATTTTACCTTATGTAATGTTAAAATAAGCTTAGTAGTTTTAGAAGAAGTGTATCTATATATATTATTAAATCTGTGATTATATTAAAGAATCTCAAACTTCCCTGCTGTTTTTTGGATAGGATGTAAAAATGTTGTGTTCGAAATACACCATATTAATATGTGAATAATCAACATACTAATATGGTGTATTTCGAACACAACATGTTTGCATCTTATAAATGAAGGATTTTAAAAGTCGAAATTCGGTCTAATGTAAAAGTGGAAATGTAAATTTAATGTGACTTACCTCTCGACTAGAGGTTGAACATTATCAAGGAACTCGAATCCAGCGTGGGTTGTATAAGTAACAGTTTCGTGGCACAACACAGTTCCATGATCCGCGCGCACATAATTCTTTAGCACCCAATATTCACCGCGCTGTAGATACTGAGGAAGAAAGTCTTTTTCGTTGCACGCGAGCAGGAACCGCAGGCGAGACAGGGTTATATCCGATAACGCGTTCTCGTCCACTATGTCCAGGGTCTCATTGGTCATGTCTGCTTCGGACGACGTGTCGTGCAATTTCTTTTCCAGTTCCGCAGCAGACGTGGTGCTCGTTGTTTTGTTCGTCGTCGCCACAGTAGAGGGGGTCTTTTGAGAGGTAGACTCTTCTATGTTTCTCACGCTAGATTCGATTAGCCTCGAGTCTGTGGAATTGCGAAACTCATCTCTGTTCGTGTACCGAAGTTCGGCGCTTCGCTCCGAGCCGTCCACAGTTATCGGCACCATTCCACCCCGGGTCCGTTGTTAACGGACAGGTGCATCGCAGCGTACAACAACACGGCGATGTTGATCACAATGCTGACCCTAAATATGAAGTTTCGACGGTTGGCCAACATTGTTACGATTTAGGCACTTTCACTTATATAACTAATGAATCGTTGGCGACAACGTCCTTCGCCGTCCTCTGGGACGCAGTTTTCTATAAGATCCTGTTCCTGCCAGCATCACAATTTATTCTGTCATCAGCAGGCGTGTGGAGGCTGGCGCCGCAATGGCGCCGATGGCTTGGGCCGCTTCTGTAACAAAAAATATTATTTATTTAATATGAAGTCTCAAAACTGGTCACACCTGAATCTATCATTCGATAGAAAGAGTGATAAATCAAAACTTTAGAATTCAAAAAGTTTTTGGTTATCACCTATACATAATAACATGTTCGCTTAATGTGCTTTTATGGGTCGCCATAACATAATGTGCTTGAAAAAGACATTGGTTCATAATAAAACTGTTACTTATCTAATTAAATTTTATACATAGGTATCAAGATCTAAATTGAGATTATAGGTAACATTTAAGTACCAATATTATTTATTACAATGTATAGTAAAATATTATTAGTAACTAAGTAGTAAACATTGCGCGTTCGAGTAGGGAATTAAACAGAGGCAAACTAATAACCATAAATACCAAATTGATTTCATCGCAACAAGGCTTGGCTTGCCAGACGGCCAGAGTTGCGTGCCAGGCGCCTCATCGTAGATAAGATAACGAGATAAATAATCCTGGACTTAGATAGTATCTGGTATATGAGGGTCTCGTTGATTGTGGTAATCAGAACACTGGCTGCTAATTAAGTTACCGGTATCAGGCAACACTTGTTTATCTATGCACTGGCTTACTTTTTATCTATGGTGGCTGTTAATGCGGAGAAGGTGTGGATTTTGTTGCCTATGATTTTTTTGTAACTTTTTATGTACACTTTAACATGAATAACAAATAAATGTACGTTACATTTTTAAAAATAATAGTAGAACTTACATATTTTAGCTTTTACGAATGAAATCAGGGGTAGATACTTCTGCATAACTTTTTTATCACAAAGTTTTGAACTGTTCACAAAAAGTTATGAAATTTTCGAGCCGCTCGAAAATTTTACTTCTTAAATTTATCTTATATTTTCCTATAAGGCATAGGCATAGTTTAACGGCGTAGTTAAACCTTAACAAGATAACAACTTTCAATGTGTTTTAACATTGTATTTACAACAAGGCAGGTAACTAGTTTTTGTATAAAATTACACATTTACCGGTCGGTTATTTTTATCAAAAGTTGCACCTAATAACTCATGACGCTCAACAAAAACACCAAGTGGATAATAGCGTGGAGTTATTATTCAATAAACGTTTACACCATAGGTGTCGTGGTTAAGATTGCGATCATTAATCCATTGTGTGACAGCCCTGGCGGCATGCTCCATTTAACATGTCCGCAGATTATTTTACGCATCATCCGTTTTCTTCTACAGTCGGTGTAGGGGTTGTCAAATTACTACTTGGTTTCGTCTCTTGTTACACGTGTTCGATAACCGTGAAAATGCCAAGGACTTTTAGAATCTCGGTAGACAAAAAAAAAATATTGATGCAGATGCAGATAAAGAATTCTTGAAAAAGATCCTCTGGCATAGCTAATCAAGGTTAATAAAAACCTGCCAACGAGTAAATTAGCTGATTAAGGGCCCTGGTGTTGTTAAGGTTTTAGACGTTATCTTATGTCCTTAACCTATTACGTTTAGTATTTATTATTTTTGCAATAATTAATCACATAAAGTTTAGACTTTACTGCTGCGAAATCATTGAACTGACACTGAACTGTGCTACGTAATCTATTATTTATTTAGGTATTTCATTGTTCCTATGAAAACATATAAGAAATACCTAAACATAGAAACAGGTTGCCAATTCGAGGTTCTTAGTAATATAAATTTTATCTACAATGTTATTAAAGAAGTTTTCATTATTTAACATAAGTACATTAAGTTGTTATATAAATAAGACATAAAGGGCTTTGATTATTCTATTTGAATTACACGTCAACCCTGGGGTACAATGTTAAACAGCGTTAGTCGGTTCTTGAAGTTATAAATTTACCGTGTTATTGCTTTTTAATTAGACCAGAGGCGCCATACTCTATAAATTATTATGTATAAAGGCAGTAATTATAAAGCTAGAGCTAACCAGAAAAGTATTTTCGATTTGAAATCTAAAACTTGGCATTTATCTAATGGTATAAATGCCAAGTGAACTTAGTGAATGAAGGAATTTGATAATATATTACATAATATCTAATAACACTGGTCTACAAATTTTGACTTTAAAAAAGTATTGTTCATGGAAAGTAGATTTTTTTATTGATTTCCACGTACTAAACCCAAAAATATTAATAAACATTAAAATTAGTTTCCCTTATTTAGAAAAAAAAATAAGACGATTTTTGAAAAAAAATACAGAAATTATACAGGTTTTAATCATAAGTGGAATTTCGAGTGGTCTTTTCACTGCCCTCTATATTCTGCTACTGGAATATCTCGACAAACAGTCCAGCAATAATCCGCCAACATTGAAACGTTCCAATGGCCTTGATATCGCTTTTCCATGTTGGCGATATCCTGATGAAAGCGCTCCCCATGTTCATCGCTTAAAGCCCCACAATTATCCGGAAAGAAGTCCAAATGCGAATGTAAAAGTGGATTTTCAGGACATGTTGCAACCCAGTTTTGAAATGATGATAACATATTTTCTATAAGTTCAGCATAGTTGTCACTCCTTTTATTTCCTAAGAAGTTTTTGCAACAAGGCGAAAATCATTCCAGGCTTTTTTTTCTGCTGCTGTGGCTGTGATGACGTACTAGGTACTTCGGATTCTGACATTGAAGAAATTGATGGTGAAGTAAGTGTAATTTCATCTTCCTCAATATGAGGACGTTTCGGAATCGGGTGAAGATTGCTGTGCGGCAGAGGGCGAGTAGCCGATGGTACATTCGGATACACTATGGTTTTTTTTTTTTTTTAGAAACACTCTTGCCTTTTCCAAATACATGGGTTGTCAGGCAGAAATAACAACCAGTTGCATGATTTGTCGATTCTCGCCACTGCATTGGCACTGCAAATCGAAATGATGGTTTTTTGCCATTCAGCCAATTTCTTAAGCCTGTTAGCACACGGCTTGCAACAAAAATGTGGAACCCAGCTTTTATCCTGATGTTTTATGCTTTCGTTAAAATAGTAATAATAAGCTTTTTTTATTGCAGGTGATATTAACACTTTTGCTTATTAAATATCACTTCACCACAAATGTAACAAAAATTGTCGGAATTGTTTTCACATTTTCGAGACATTTTGCTATAAATTATACGTATTTTTTTTATTTTTAACACTTTTATCACTTAGTAATGCAGATCACTTTAACTAAACATAATATTTTTAACATTCAATGCCGACTAAGTAAATATAATCAGCATTATCAAGTTCAGTGAGGGTAGAATCATTAAATTCGGAAAATGTCAAGTATTGCAAAAACTCAAACTAATAAATCACTTTCACTTGTCAATTTGTATTCAGCATGGGTAGTTGAGTAGAAATTTGTTAAAATTATTTCGAATACTTTTCCGTTGTAGACCTGTGTAATAAATCTGATATATTATTATGTAGTTGAACCTAAGTGACATGAAATACATGTTAATGTATCATGGGTCATTTAAGTATTAAAGGCACAAACACTTGACCGAAATATTTATTTAATATTAACTTTGCCTTATTGCAGAAAATGATCTGTATGTCTTCATTATTATTATCATCAGCTCATAAACGTCTCAAACGAGGGGCAAGAGCCTACCCATACCCGGTACCGTATTGGGTGTATAGGCCATAGTCGTCCACGCGCGGGCCCAGTACTGATTGGCCGACATTACGCACAACCACAATTTCGCGTGGACGACTAAGGCCTAATCACCCTATACGGGTAGGCTAGTGCCCCTCGGTGGGGACGTTTAATGAGCTGATGATGATGATGAAAACAAAATTGCCTTTTACATCATTCGATTTAAATTAATATTTTAGGAGATATCGGAGTTTTCACTCACCTAAACAAAGTAGTATGTAGAACTTTGTCTGCATGAAATAGTTAGCCCAATTTCATGCAGACAAAGTCGCATGCAAAAGCTGGTGTCTAGATATATCCATTAAATGTAGTCGAAGGAATTAAATTAATCATTGCAATTAGGTATGTTAAAAAAATATAAACCTACTTCAACGCTATCGCCTTAAGAGCTATTATTAAAATATTAATTTAAAATTTTATTGTTCATTGTTAAACTTATCTACGAGTTTGAGTTTTTTATTGATGACTAGTTAATGAAGCAAATTGCTAGTTTAAATGTTCGGTTTACAAGTTAATTTCATGTTTTATGTGTCTGGCGTTGGATGTTATGGGTTTTAAAATCCTTTAATACGCTCCTACTAATGGAAAAATGCCTTACGGTAAAGTTGTTTCATTCCACTGTGTTATGTTTTTTGCAGACATTGATCTATCTTTGAATAAATTATTTGGGGTGGTTAGCTTCACGCGATGGTGATAGGTCAATACAGACCACTATCGTAAATAAATTATGAGCTGAGTAACTGAGGGAAATGGAACGCAACAGCGTAAGTAAAAGCGTAGTAGTTTGGTTTAAAATGTTTGTTTTGTTTTTACATTTGTACTGAGTTTGTCGATAATTTTGCATAATCAACTTTAGTTGAACTTAATTTGAATTTATAAATATATATTTTTTTACATTTTAAAAATTACAATAATGCTAAAATTATCTTGACATCGACTTTTTTTGGCAGGTACATTTACGGACGACCCAGGATATGGCTACTTAGTCAATTTAAATCATTTTGATAGGTCCTTGGGCTTACCGCCATCTCTTAATAAGTATAAGTATAATGATATGTCAGCATTTTTATACCACAAGTTATATTATTGTATTACTGTTTTAAGAGATGGCTGTGATTTCGAGAATCATGTAGAAACCTTTTCAAAAAAACATTTGACTCCAAGCTACCTGCATTAGCTATTGAGCTGGAGCTCAATTTTTATTGTTTTGCAAGTTAAGCAATACGATAACGTTAGTTATTGCAAGGTCAATTTATATATTCAGGGTTCCTTCGAGCTTAGGAAGGCATGTTGAACCGTTAGTCCCGGCTACTTTATTAGAGGTCAAGGTGGGTGTCATTAATATCCACCAGTCCGCATTAGTCTCGATAGGTGAATTACGACTAAGTCTACTCATAACCATGGTGTATGGGAAGACTTACCTATGCTCAGCAAGGTTCCGGGTTCGATCTCCGGACATAATAAATATATGTGTGCATGAACACGTCTGTTTGTAATGGGCTGGGTACATTATGTAAGTATTTACAAAAAAATGTAAATAACTATGTTTATCAGTTGTTTAGTACCCTAACTACAAGCTCCTCGCTTAATATGACGCTAGATGGCGATGTTGGGATGTCAGTGGATATTTATTATTCATTGATTGTACCAGCTACTGAAAGAATAAATAAAA
Organism: Leucinodes orbonalis; assembly: GCA_019425675.1. Classification (NCBI taxonomy): domain Eukaryota; kingdom Metazoa; phylum Arthropoda; class Insecta; order Lepidoptera; family Crambidae; genus Leucinodes; species Leucinodes orbonalis. The sequence continues at coordinate 77,250 of PQWD01003096.1, read as the reverse complement.
GTAACGTATGTTCTATCACCAGAACTCATTATTATACTTTTTACTAGCGCGACATGACGTTATGTTTTTCGATAGATTCAAATCAGTACACCGTCGAATAACATATATCACGATTATCAGCCAGACAAGCGTATTACAAAGCTTAATAATGCGGTACATGTTAGTCGATTCAGCTAGTAATACGAGCCGTCGGCCTTGTAGACCGCGGGACCTGACGGTAACAGTAGCCGACTGTTATTAGATTAGGTGACCGCAAACGATTACTGACCAAGTCATTGGTGCAGATCAACCACGATCTTACAAGTGTTGCCATTAATGAATTAGAAGTTCTATGAATACAAGATAATAGCAGTGTTGCCACCTGAGTTTTAGATAAAGAGCTTTTTGGGAAGTCAAAAAGGGCTAGAAAGGGCGTTTTGAGCGAATTGAGCGTCAAAAGATTTTCTGTCCTAAAATGCTGACATAATCATGTCATGAAGCCGTTTTTTTAGCTCGTCTATAAAAAAGGTCATCATGACCGATGATAGCAAAAAAGTACTTGTTTCCATGTCAAAAACTTCATATTTGCTAATATTTTCAAGACCTTGAAAAAGAGCTAGATTGTTCTTTTCGGGCTAAATCGTTAAAAAAGGAGTTCACCAATACTAAAAAGTGCTAGATCTAGCTACAAAAGGGCTAAGGTGGCAACACTAGATAAAAGGGTAAGATTTTTTTATAATAGTAATAACAATAAAGTAGCCGACAATGCGCATGTTATGAATAGATTAGAAAAGAGGAAAAATAAGAAATAGTATATTATTTTAAATTTCAGCCTATCCATAAAAAATTGTGTAGGTACAGCAATTATGGATTGGAAACTATAGTATTTACATGCAATTTACCTATCCATGATTTACTACTTGTACTTAAATGCCCTAATTGTATATTATTACTTTAATACTACAACATACTTGTTTAAGTGTCGCAAAGTCCTCGAAAAAAACCGATCACCATTTTATTAGCCTTGTCATTAAGTCATTACGTTAAAAAGATGGACTGAGTTGCTGTCTGCGGGCTATGGAAGAAGTCTTTCTCTTATTTTATTTTTGTACGTATCGTATATTTTGAAATGATTAGGAAAGTCCATCTTTTATAACACCTATCAGTTAAGGATTTATGCACGCTATTTAAGCGTTTGTTGTTTAGCCCTATTTTTATTACAAGCTTGCAATTTATATGGAACTCTTTTAGTAGACAGTGCGGTTACGAGTTTTAACTTATGGCGTAGATACGTAGATAGATATATGTTTAAGTGTGATTCATGTCAATCATTTTTTGCTCCTCCGTTCTTTTCACGTTTCCTCATCTTCTTTGCATGTTTGCTATTATTTGTTAAAAATACTGTGTAAAATCTGTAATTGGGATACAAATTTAAAATGTTATGTTTTATGCTGTATTACGGATGGTTTAGTTTATATTTTGTTGTTGTACCTTATTAAATAAAAATAAAATACAATATTTAGTAATTGCACTACTTGTCCCCTTAAGCCTGAAACAGTTTAACGTATAGATAATATATTAATTGGACCTGTGAAAGTTACACGTTAAGATCTAACAAGTAGTGAAATATGACATCATATATATGATGTATTAAACACAGTACGTTATATTTAAATATTTCTTCGTTTTGTTAATTTTCTAAAAACATTTGAGCAACTTTTCTACCCATTTTAGTAATCAAAATATCTAGCATGTACTAACAATACATTATCAATTCAATAAGTACTTAAACTTATCCGTATTACGATGGAACTAGCGAGTTTTCAATAAACCAAACAATGTTGTGGCTTCCTTACATTGTCGGACATAACATTGAACTACCGCAGGTACATTTAGGACGTATTGTACGCAACGGCCCTCGGGTAAGGTCAGCACAGGCGTTTGTCGGTTGGCGACAATGTGGAAGGGTCGGCACAATGGGTCGTAAGTCCGCGCGTCGGTCACCAAGGAATGTTACAGTGAATTTAACTATTCATTTTTCAACGGCTACGCAAATATGTAAACTGTGGTTTGACGCGGGCTCGTGGGCAGGGTTGTTGGTCCAAGTGCCAGGATAAATAAAAAACAATAAAAATGTACTAACACGTCTCCAGTGCTAAGAATAAGTAAAAATAATGAAGCACCATGCATGCCTAATTTGAACATCAAAATTATACGCATAAGAGTTGACCCAACGAAATTCGTATCGCTTTTTAAATTTTTTGATGAGATAATTAAACAAAAAAATATTATCAAAACAAAAAAAGTAACAGAAGTGTTTTTCAATTTTTATTCTGTGAAATTAATGATTGTTCTCGCGAATCATTGATTACCGATAAATTCGGAAATAATTTACGGCACGATCTGAGTTTAACGACATAATTTGGCAGAATGGCTGACGTTGCGGCTCCATTACGCCACTAGATTGAGGTACTATGCGGGGATATTACTTTTCATATCGCTCCATCTATATTTTAAACGACACGTTATTTCTATTAAATTAATTTTATATACCTAATATACGAGCGTTTATAACGTTTTGTGTGTGAAACATTCAATTATATCGAATTCAAAATGCACTCAGCCAACCTGGAGATGTGTGGTCAAGACCTAGACGTCGTTGCTGAGACTCCAAAGTAAATAATAAAAAAAACATTTCTCATGAGAGGGCGCCGTGGGAGTCTGTTCTATGCGATCACCGGTCAGGTTAGGATGTTTATGGTGCTACATTTCACTGGCATTAGTAATCCTGTAATTAGATTTAGCATCGTAATGACGTAGTTAATGCCTTAGAATTCTTAAGCAAATGCGTTTTAGATGAATACCCATAATGGTATGGCGGCGTGTTTTAATGCTTTGGTCATGATTACCTTACATACCAAGTTATACCTGCGTAAACCTCATATTTGAAAGACAATAAAGGCGTATTTTATATATCTAGGCATATTCTTATTGATGCTCACTGGAGATAAAATATTGTTTAATCAGTAGAAAATCTTTACGTAAAGATGTAAAGTTTGTTTGATTGATTGAATGCGAATGGAAGTTGAAAAAATATTATAATATTTCCCCATGGCTATGTTGTTTGGAGAGGCCTATTCTCTGCAGTTGGGTGTTAAAGACTGATGATGACATATATTGAGGAAGCCTAAACAATAATGCATATAAATACATCATGCTATTAATAAAAGTAGAGGAGCATCCGGGTCAAACGATTAACCGATGACTTGCAAAAAACTCGCTGGCGGAAACTGCAAGAGGAACGCGGAGCCCAAAGATATCTGGTGTAAAATTGGTCAGAAGTGACAGTTGCGTTCTGCTAGTTATCGGTTTTAGGTAGCTTTCTTCCCTTTATCAACTGCTTCCGTAATCTACTGGTCTGAGCATTGGGTTTAGACTGCTACATGACCTGGGGTCCTGGATTATAATCCCGCGAGAAGACTGCATTTTTAAAGAAAGACGATTCTGTGCCGTCGTTCCTGGGCTAATATCTTAGGATAGATAGTAGTCGATAATACCCACCAATCCACGTTGAGCCCGCGTATAGGATCACGGCCCAAACTATCCTGAGAGGGAAAACCTATATCGTAATGGGTCGTTCACAAATATTTTAAGAAAAAATACCTAGGTTTTGATTGTTTAATAATTAAAGCGGGTGAACCTGCAGACGCATATTGTTCATTCAACAATCGCTTGTGGCCCAATCCGACAGTGTTACAAGTATATTCAAAGTGGCAACCTTCAGAGGCGAAAGTGGTTTACTTTAAACAGTTTATAATGCCTTGAGTTAAGCCACCTTTGAACATGATGAGCATAACAAAATCGATATGTTGCTCATCTAAAGTGGATTCCAATGCAAATGGCATTAGGTCAAATGGAAATGCGACCGGCTGTGTATTGTGCGTATTTTATATTATAACAACCGAATTGGTATAGTGGCTAATGATAATTAGCTGCATGATGGGTTTGAATCCTGTGCCAATATAAATAAGGGCTCTTTTTTTATAATTTCTTTGTAAACAAAATACCTATAATAAGTTCCATATGACATTTAACACTTATATCGCTTATGACTTTTGCTGACGTTTATCAACAAATACCTTTAGGATCATCCAACAAAAACCGATCCTTAGGAGATCATACTAGGCTTGCAGTAATGAGTATATCAACAATGGCAGATTCGGTAAACAAAATTTATAAGAAAGGACAAATAGGATGTAGTTAGAAAAAGGATGTCACTCAGATCTTTTAAGTAATGAATTTCGAAGGACATTTATGTTTTGTTTCTTTCTGTCTAAGTTAGTAAAAATAAGAAACTATTATATATATATTAGTTCGTATAAACTTGGACCAATAACGAATGCAAATTAACCGCTGCTCAAAATATTGCATAAATTTAACCTGCTCGCTGTTACGCTTATCGCGCTGCAGCTGTAGGTATAATTAGTATGGACAATATCATTGTTCATGTATTCATGCGTTGTCATTATGACATGAGCTGTGCAAATAAAAAACAATAACGAGTAATTGTTTTCCACCATAATTAAATCATATTTTGCAAAACTGGCTTTGGGTTTTCAACGATCTAAGCTTTGCTATCACCATCATCAGGTTTACAACATTTATCCCGTCAATGAAAAAACTATCGTTTACAGTATGCTGTAACCACAGATTTCCCAATACAGGAGATGGGGCAAGCCGCGTTTTCAAGTGCGACAAATGTAAGCTCAACGAGCATACACTGGCTGCCAGTTTACGCTCTGTGAGACGAGTCAAGACGCACGAATATTAGAAGAAATTACCGTTTTTTCCCAAAATGCCATCCTGTCCAATTATAACATGCTATCATCGCAATGAATCAGTAAATTTACCAAGAAATATAATAACTTTTCACAGGTAAGAACCGAAAAGAAATTGCGACACTGGGACTGCCTATAAACTTGGCGGCTTGTCCAGTCTAATTGTATATTCAGATGTCTGTGGCTGTAACTGATACCTAACTATTGCAATTACAATACACAACACAAAATAATCAACTTGATCTCCAATAAGCGATCTAAAACCATACTTTCGCAAAGAAAATATTGGAAAGGAGAATAACTAAGTTATTAAAATAACTTATTTATCTCTAAGTATCATTATGCAATTACATTGCTACGCATGGAAAAGCTCGAAGCAGTGTAACTGTACAAAATGATATGTAAGTAGGTATGATCTATAACAAACCGTATTCGAATTACCGTGTTCATAATTACAATTGATGTTACAATCCACTAATGCATGCACGTGCATGATATTGCATCAGGTCTGATTGATTATTATTATAAAAGATAAATGGCATGATGGCCTAGTCACTTTCAAATGCTGGTTACCAAATAATAAATGTATTTCTTCATTAAAACAACGAACAAAGAAAAATAAATGGATGTTCTATGAATAAATACGTCAAGAGATTATTGGAATTTTGGATTTTATAAGTATATCAAATGTTTGTTTCAGTTTATGTGTAAATTGAAAAATTCGCAACAAATTATATTGGAAATATCAAACATGTACAGATAGGAATTTCATATAACACCATAAATAGGTTAATCGATAGATGTTGTTTACTCCACATAATAGTAAAGGTAATATATGCAAAAATGCCAACGACTTGCTATTTGCACAAAATGCCATTGCAATTGCCTTAGCTTGAACGTAAAGGTACTTTGAGAAATCATGAATAATGAGTAGTTTAGTGCGAAGTCGCCATAGATGACTCTGCAATGACATCCGATTGAATGTAAGCAAGAGTTTTATTTCTATCTATAAAATGTTACTTGAACGTCAGCAGATGACTCACGAGAATATCACTTTTCTATTTGAAATCGTTTTAAGATATCCAAACATAATAAAGGCGATTCATATGGAATGCAAATGTACAAAACGCAGGTTGAATCATGAAAGGGCGTAACCAGCGAAATAGCCTTTTTGAGGCGATGATATTAAACGTTCATTTTATTACGACATGAAAGATGATTTCTAATATCCAGTATTGATCGAACTAAATAACCGAAGGCTTACGTTAACCTTATCCGTGTTATCTTTAATTGGCTTGTAAAGTTATTAAATAGCTGTCACGCATATCAGGGTACCCACAAATCTACGGTTTCGGGAATCCACTCCACTATTACATGTTTCGCAATTTGATTGAATACGACTTGAGCCTATAATATAAATAAGAGGCGGCAAGAGCGGTGGCAGGACACTTGAAGACTTATGGATTTAATTCAGACGATCATAAAGTTTAGATTCGTTTGCCGATATATTGTAGAACAACGATAGAAGGCCGATTCATTAACAGGAAGCGCGGCTCGCGGTCTGCATGTATGATAAAGGCTACGGACCAGGAGCGTGGACCGTCCGACACGATACGTATGTACTTATCAATTATACAACGCATGACATATCATTTATACAGTCGTAAGCGTGACTTAGTGCGCTCATTATTACTGTGGGAGCCTTTCTCAATTAGTTTATTAGGTTTTCGACAGATAAAGCATATGAATAGGTAATGGTCGTGCCTCAATCAAATGACATGACTTCGATCAAATACGATTCAATCCAAGTGGTTGAGGTTGATGAATGAAAAAACAATATCGTAAGAGCTATTTGGCTTATAGAATACTGGTAAAAATGTAACCACACAAAAATAAAAAAAGGTATATGAGACATAGGTAATTAATTATTTCAGCAATTATAACGAGCACGTTTTTGTTCATTTCATTTTGAAATTTATTGGATATTGTAAAAAAAAATATACCTAAGTTTTCGTAGCTAAATAAAATTGATCAATATATTTTAAGACTACCTAAATGAATTGAATTGCATTCCGCGCTTTCCCTAGGGGATTCCTGTCTAGGAACTACCATCGGAATTCAATCAAGGGGAGCATAGCAGGGGTTGGAACGAAACGAGATTACGTGCAAAATATGTTGGTATATATTGGCTTCAAATTATTCGCGATTTCATCATCGTTGTTTCTTCGTAAGGTTCCAATGGAGTCTTATCGACTGATGGTTTATGTGGAATATGGAATGCTTTTGTAGATGCTTTTAACAGTAAGTGATAATCGTACACAAGTTTAAAGAAAAGTTTTAAGGGAAAATCCCTTTCAGTATAAAATATTACATAGTTATTTAAATTATACTAATTATTATTATTATATTTATTAATTTCAAAGATAATTATAAAATATATATTTTTTTTATGTAAAAACATGCAATTATAAGGACTGCATAATTGAGGACTGTTACGATTATGTTCAAAATCAGTGGCGTTGCCTCTGACCTAAGCGCGGACAAAATGCCCTTTGACAATATTTTTTACAAAAAAATGCCGTCCTTTTTCATTTAACAGATCCGAACTGACATAGTATAGACTGATTCTTTGTCCAAGGTAGCTGCCAGATCCTGGGAAACTTGTGATGTCGACTAACCTTTTTAAAATCCTCTTCATGCATATGCATATCCATACGTTATTAGGTACATATGCCAAAATAGCATTTTTTTAAGTTTTGTAAGTCTGTCTGTTAGTCTGTCTGTTGGTTTCGGGTTATCTCTGAAACAGCTAGATGGATTTGGACTGGAATCTTTTAGGCAACTAGATAATATAATAAGAAAAACATAGGCTTCCTGTATTTTCGACAATACATTTTATTTTGGAAATATAAAGCAATGTCTTAGCTCGGCGGCCGCGCGTCACGTAACTCAACGAAGCGATTTTAGGATATGTTTTACTGCGAATAGGACAAGGAGAATATCTTATAACGCGAGTAATACCGCAGGAAACAGCTAGTGTACAATACATTACGTACCTACTGACGTGACGTGACGTAAACAATATTACTAAGATGCAATAGATGTTTTAAAACATTGACTGCGAATACAGCCGAAAGACTTGCGTCTAAATGGTATTGTCTTGGAAAGGGTCATGGACCTAGTGTTGTTTTATTTTAAACAAAAAAGAGTCACAATACCCAATCCGAATATCGGTCGTGATCGATCAGTCACTGAACACTGATTTGTCTCGAACCACCATTTCTGTCATACATTTGTTTTATTCTTTTTATGGTCAGTCTTATTTCGTTACGCATATAAGAAAAATACAAGTATGGTTCTCTAGCATAAATTGTGTATAATGCAGAATTTGCTACACTTTATGCTTCTTTTATAATTTGTAGAGCGTACATTATTGTACGTTTAAGATAACAGTGTAGGTACGAGTACTAGGTACGAGTACTACCTATTCGAAGAATAAATCAATTGCTTCGAAAATACTTTTTCAATACATAAGTACCGTAGTTATTTTTTTTAATAATAAATATCCTGTACTATTTAAAAAAATACATAATCTCAACGTGCCATACAATAAAAATATATTTTGTTTATTTCCATCTAATAATTGTACTTATAATGAAAGCGTCCTATGGTTTCCTTCACCACGAACACCACGTGCCTGTCATTTAATTTGCGCAAGTGCAGACAATTTATAAAACTATTTGCAGCAATTTGTCGTAAACCGCACTGGCTTAGGGCTGTAGGGATTCCAACACAGATGACTATTCGCAATACGAGTAAAGAAAAACTCGGCCAAATATTTTAATTAACCGTGATTGCCAATTTAATATCCACGACACGATCGTGTCACGATTTATATCTTTCCGATGCTAAAAATTAATACCAGTGGTATTTGTTTATTAACTTTTTTTTTTATTCCCAGCGAATACTAATCATAAACAACTCCTTAAACAAGTTACCTACATAGACATAAGTAAGTAAAAAATTCGCTTATAAATTCTTAAAATTTTAAGTAAACACTACTTGAATTTTAAGAATTTATTAGATTAAAATCAACATTATCAAACAAAGTACAATAAAAACTGTTTATTATTATATCACACATTACTGTGATTGGTTGCTTCGGATTAAAAAAAATGGAACTAACACCCTTTTTTACTTATATTCGGCATGTGATTTACTTGGTAAACTTGTAAATAAAAGTGCTGGAATGATATGAATTTATTATTATGTGTAACTCTAATAAATGTAATGTTTTGGTATCCGTTGGGCAGAGATTTTGTAGTTCATTTAAATATTAAGAATTTGGAACTCGTTAGGAATATAATATTTAGCACTCTGCAATAAACAAATACCAGTCGTATTAGTTTTTGGTCTCGGAAAGGATTAGATCATAAACACCACGATTGCAATAGTACAAAAAGAACCAAAAGAGATTGGTGGATTTGCAATAGAAGTAGTGTTGCCCAAATGCAAGAACAAGACGAGACTTAGCCAGTCTTGGTCTTGGTGTTGCGCCAATACACCTGGTCTTGGTCTTGGTCTTGCGCTTCCAGTCTTGGTCTTGCAGCAAGAGTCTTGCAAGTCTTGCAATACCTATTAGTCTATTACTATTTATTAAAGTTTATTTTAAATCTTAGAAAAACGTATTAGAATTGGAACATTGTGAGCTTGAATTAACATAGCCATAGTAAAGATCAAGCAGATTAATGAATTACTGAAGATCTGATAAGAAATTTGAAAAATCAACTGACCTATATGTCGTTTCTTAATAATAATATCTTATAATTAAGAAACAGTTACTTCCACATTCCAATTTGTTTTTTTACACGTCTTAGCAAATAAGCTTACATTTGCTAAAACATGTAATAAACAAATTAATTACAATAACTTGACTGTATTTTAAAGAACAATATCTGTCTAGAAAGATTGAACCCTCAACTTATTACTCTTAAAATTCGAAATTATTTTGCATGAGTATACCTACGCCCTGTGGCGGCCACAAAATAGTGTCAAATGTTGTGATTTCGGCGCGGCGGCAACGATTGTTGTATATGATTTCAAAAGAAGCCGTCGGCGCGTGTGTCATAACCATATACTTCCAAAAGCGGCAAATTCTTTGAGAAGTAGTACAAAACCTTTGATGCCGCATTATCAAAGTGCCGATGATTAAAACATAACTATGCATGCACTCAGTTTGATTTTAATGGATTATTTATTCGCTATGTATAGGTATGTTTATGGTATTAGTCGTAATGCGCATAGGTCCAGTTTTTTATATTCTTTGATACAGTTTTTTGCGTCTTATAGAATTCCTAAGCGTACCTATACACCGAACTGTTACACCTAACTACTCCGTGAAATAGCGCTAAGTCCTAGCTGCAAGACGCAAGAGTCTTGCAGGCTATGTCATGTTCTTGCTTATGTCTTGCACGGTCAGTCTTGGTCTTGGTCTTGCTAAAAATACGCGGTCTTGTTCTTGGTCTTGCAAAAACGCAAGAACAAGACCAAGACTGAATCTGGGCAACACTAAATAGAAGATAGATAACTTAAAATATTAAGTAATAAACAACCGTACCGTACCGTAGTAACAGTAGCATAGAATTGGTCTTTAACCCAAAATGTGAACAACTGATGATTTTAATTTAATTTAATCCCGATCGGAAGGCAACAGTCCACACCATTGAGCCACCGACGCTCTTGTTATCGCTCTATTTATTTATTTGTCTCTTAATATTTAGGGCTATTTGTTAACACGATTCGATTATTGAAGCATTGATTCTTCTCACAATATTAGACCAGTGTTTTTAATGTATTTTTTTCTATGAACTAAATTAAGACCTTTGTAGCAGTGGCTGGTGCAAACTCATTATGTCATAACTCCATAACATAACACATACCTACTTTAACTAATAATAACTTATGCCTAAAAAGTTATGCTTGGACATTTTGAGATATGGTATACTTCTACATTTCCCTGTTTATATGTTAAGAGGCCACTTCTTAATATCATCTTTGGTTTACACTTTAAAAGGGAAAATAATAGCACTTAATTCAAAATTAATTGAATGGTACTTGTATTGTTCAAAATAATAAAGAATCATGTAATAGAGACTAAAATAACAACCACAGCACGGCTTATTCTAGGTTATGGGGTTATATGCGGTGTCAAAAGAATTACAAAATGCTTCAGTTTTATAAAACGAAAAAAAACTGAATTTTCCTGTAGAAATAATAAGGTAATACATAAAAATACGTATTTAACGTACGAATTCAAAAAAGGTATAAACCAGTTTTTAAAAAGGAATAAACAACCTAGCGTTATTTAACAAATACCTAGCTAGTTTGGTCTGAGATGACAACTAAAATACGTGAAAAATGAATCTGAAAAACACAAGCAGGAACGTATTCAGCTCATCCCTGCAAAACGACGTCGTTTCCCTCACATTCACTGCAGTTTGCTATTTTAAAGTCGGCAAGCACTAACTTAGCGCACGCAGCGAACTGTCACATTACCATAGATAACATGCTATCAACGTACTGTTGCTATGTCACTTATATATAGTTTTCGTTAGAAACACCACAATGCAATTCCACAAACTGCAGTCCCTTCGCCATCATGACTATTATTAAATAGTGTTAGCTAAGCGCGAGTCAACGGCAAATTTTTTTTATGCTTATTCCAGTAAATAATTTCTGGTCCTCGAGACTAAAAGTGTTGGCTGGAATTTTAACTTGAAGAAAGTGATAATTTTCCTCAAGGCCGTAAAATTGTCCTAAACACTTCAAACTTCTTTATGAATAGGTATAATTATCTTCACGAATAAAATGATTTGTCTTCATATCGTCAGTTTAAGGGCAGCATAGGTCAACTAAGCTGGTGAATTGTAACAATTTACTCGATAACAACAATCCCAAGTGAGTAGAGCGCGTGCGCGACGAAGGTCGCAGGTTGTAATTTGTTGCCCACGCGCATTAAATTACTGAATTATCCGCTATGTCATTTCATTGCGATAACGCATCGAGGCAGCGCATTAACTGAGAGTAAAATCTTAGGCGACTCCATAACTATTTCAATTTCCATGCCGTGATGTTTAATCGTTTCAAATAAGTATTAAAAGCATTTTTTTGTAATATTAACACACGCGTGTTGGTTGACCAAGCTGTAAACATAAAATTAAATCTTTCCATGGTTGTTATTAAAAAAAGAATCAAGTGCAAAACTTGACAGGTAGTATTATTTTGGTTCCCATATAGGTACTACATATATTATATATAGCTTAGGAATAGAAAACAAAAGGAAAATAAGTAACAAACAGGAAAAAATATTTTCTCAATGCAAACATATTATTTCTTCATTTAGACGTTTTAATATTTTTAACGTTTTCAATATATACTAAGTACCCGACCTACTCCAACCACAATTCCCTTTGGTTGTTTATAGTAGTAGTGTTTATTTCAAACTGTTTGATAAAATCCTCATCAAATTTACAATGTAACTAACTAGTTGTACAATTCATGTGATTTATCAAAAATCAAACCAGCTAATTATTTTGGTTAAACCTTTGCCAAAAATATAATGTGACGATCGTTAGATGGTCACCAAGATTAAAATCTTTCCGTGACCTACTAAGCACGGAATTCACTTGTTGTGACACATTCCGGTCAAATTCTACATCTGTCAAAGCAGTCGGCTTCCATAGATTACCCGTGGCCTTTTTAAGGTCATCTCCTCATACAGTTACTTTTCTTACATATTGTATTAGTTTGCCGCCATCACCGGCACGTTTATGGAATACTAATGGCTGGCAGCAGTCCAGACTATGGGTACAGTGAGTCACTGGGCTCACTGGCGAAGGTCGATGTCCTCCGTCAGAGTCACCGCAACGAATCAGCGAAGGAACTTCCGAGAACTACGGTGGTTAAAAAAACTTAAAAAGGCGATAACCAACATCACGATTTTCATCGCGTTTACGCTGTCTTATTTCGAGTCTAATTAATGATAGCGCAATTTAGTCAGGGTTTGATAGGGCACGAACCGTGTCGAACGATGTCTTCAGGTAAAATTAATAAGTGTTCGATTCCTTACAGCATTCAATCAAGAAGCTTAATAATATATTATTCAACTGAACCTGTTTAGAAATCATATCTAGTTGGTTGGTTTATTATTTCTGTGGATGATATAAAGCATGCCTCAAAAGTCATTACATAAAGCACCAAACAAATCACGCTTAAAGAGTTTCATGATGTAGGTATCTCAAAAAACTCGCATAGTGAGGGGACTAAAAACATCACATTTCAATATTTATACGCAATAAAAGTGTTTGTATTCGATTTTTGTAATCAACCGTATTTTCTTCAATACAAATTTACCCGGAATAGACCTACATAAATACTTACGTCAGTGGCTAACCATAATTTAATTAAACATTTTATCACTATATTACGTTTAATGGTCAAATAAAACGTGCATACTCATGCATTTTACGATAAGAAAGTCTTAACCATTATTAACTAACCAATCGAACGTTCGTCTCATAAAGTTGTAACAATGTTGCCTCCCTCGCCTGGTTAAATGTTCCGATGTTGGTAATCATAAAATTAACTATTTTACAGCTTTACCTATATCATGTAATTAAAAAAAAATCGTTCTTTTAACACACATGACAAACACATGTCATGAGATGGGTCTCATGACATGTGTTTATCATGTCATGAGACCCATCTTGATAAAGATCTTGGGACTCAACCCAATGTAATCTAGACATAATATCGAATGAGAGTTTTGTCCACGTAATGCTATATTGTATTGAGCTGGTTAAATGATCTTTATTTTTAGGATTTTGATCAGTAAATGTCGATATTATAAAGATGTCTAGATTAAAAGCCGCCTCGGTAGACAGGTAGTTACATGTACTTGAAGCTCATTCAATATGTGGTAAGTTGTTTAAGATGTATTAATTAAATACTTATTTAGCTTAGAATCTCTAGAACTTATCATCAATTTCATTGCAGGCTTACAATTTGGTGCATTCTTGGTAATCGAAACACAAAACGCACTGAAACCTTAATTTTGTCCAACTTAATTAAACAACGTACATATTTGAGTAGAACATAGTTTATATTGAATATTATTTATTAAGACAGGAATAGTATATTTATTAAAATGTCAGGGTCTTCTTTTCGGGACCAAGCTAACTCAATATATTTTGTGATCCACTTTACATACAATGAACTAGGCTCTGAAGCTGCGTGATGGGTAATGGTACATAAGTGGACTATAACGCTAAAATGATGATGAAAATGTATCATACGTATGACAATAAACTTAAAGTAAAAAATATATTTTAAAGTACAAAAAGCACACTTATTGTTAATTAGCAGTATTGCGAGTAAACTTACAGAAGACATTATGTATAATAAAAGATTGTAAAGCTTAGTATAAACTTAAAAAAACAGGCGAGAATAAAATTCTTACGCTAGTTAAGGTCACATTATTTAGTCTGATTAATGTGGTTAGTTAAAATTTGCTGTAAAATTTACCGTTATTTTTAGGATTATTAGTTAAACGTTAACTGGAGGAAATTGTTTGAACCTAAGTATTTGTATTAATACTTATATGGGGCTAAAATTGAGCCGCTCAATCAATAATCTATCTACGTGGTCTAGTTGGCTAGGCATAGCACTGGGAAACTGTTACCTTATTTCTAAAGTTCCACTCCTCATACATATTATGTTAGATTTTTTTATGGACCATTTGGCTACGGTCCCAAAATAAATCACAGTACAGTTAGTTACTTGTGACGTAAAGATGTTAAGTTAAAGTATCCAGTAACATCTGTCTCACTGTTCAGCTCGGAACACAGCTATCATCATCAGCGTAAGCCTATATCTGCCCACTGTAGGGCACAGGCTTACCCGCACAGTATTGTTGCATGCATGGTCAAAAGCACAGACATCGGAATATAAAATCTGTGGTCAAAAGGTTATGTTAGCCTTCCATCATATTAGTTATCTAGATGTTTGAGTTATTAAAGCTATTTAAGCAGTTTTAATTCTAATTAGGTGACATAGATATTAAACAAATGTACGCTAAAAACTTTCACGTTCAATGGAGCATTTAGGTCATGATCAATATACATACAGCAATTCGACTAATTGAAAGACCGACCGCGATTGGACATTGCATTCAAGGACAATAAACGTGAACTATCAATGTTCATAATTGCATGTTTGAAAATGTACAATTGAATCAATTGTCTAGTGCAAGTAATCAGTTGTACGGAAGTTATGTTAAGTTATTCCCTGAGCGATACGACTGGCAACCATCAAGAAGAGAGCGTATTCCCACTTAAAAGGCAATGCATTTCTTTGCCCTCTAGTATTACAAATGTATATGGGAGACGGTGTCATTTACCGTCAAATGAGCCGTCTGATCGTTTGCCCGTAATCACATAAAAAGTACTATTGTAGAGTAGGAACAAATTTTCTGACATAAGTAGTAATCAATTACTTCACAACCACGGCAGTCCACTGCTGAGTTATAGAGTATTTGAAGGTAGCGAAGCAATTTCGCATAATATTCAGTTGATGACAAGTTAAAATAGCAGTACCGATGAAAGAATATAAGTTCTACAGTCTTCTACTGGCCAATGGTCAATTTTTTTTTATTGGTGTGAAATAAATTATTAATATCCGGAGCTTAAATATTAGTCGTATTTACTTATGAAAAGATTAAGCAAGATAAAGTACCGATGCGAGAGCTATAAAGCGACTCCCTCACTTAATTATTCGTAATATTAATAACCATGTGCCATTACTTTTATTATACTAGCATATAATTCTTAGAATGAATGCGCACGGCCAAACTAGTATTTAAACAAGCGTTAACGATTTGCTATAAAACAATTGTCACAGTACGGTCGCCGGTCAAGGCGATTCGGTGTAGGAACTGGCAATTTGCAGTTAACCGTCATAATATGACATTTTTTAATATATACACATTGTTATAACAAGAATGTCAACTAAAGTAAAATTACTGGGTTAAGAGATCTAACATCTGACGTCTCGGGTGAGCGGGCAGTGCGACGGAAAATAAGACTACATAAATTNCACTGTTCAGCTCGGAACACAGCTATCATCATCAGCGTAAGCCTATATCTGCCCACTGTAGGGCACAGGCTTACCCGCACAGTATTGTTGCATGCATGGTCAAAAGCACAGACATCTGAATATAAAATCTGTGGTCAAAAGGTTATTATGTTAGCCTTCCATCATATTAGTTATCTAGATCTTTGAGTTATTAAAGCTATTTAAGCAGTTTTAATTCTAATTAGGTGACTTAGATATTAAACAAATGTACGCTAAAAACTTTCACGTTCAATGCAGCATTTAGGTCATGATCAATATACATACAGCAATTCGACTAATTGAAAGACCGACCGCGATTGGACATTGCATTCAAGGACAATAAACGTGAACTATCACAATGTTCATAATTGCATGTTTGAAAATGTACAATTGAATCAATTGTCTAGTGCAAGTAATCAGTTGTACGGAAGTTATGTTAAGTTATTCCCTGAGCGATACGACCTGGCAACCATCAAGAAGAGAGCGTATTCCCACTTAAAAGGCAATGCATTTCTTTGCCCTCTAGTATTACAAATGTATATGGGAGACGGTGTCATTTACCGTCAAATGAGCCGTCTGATCGTTTGCCCGTAATCACATAAAATAGTTTACTATTGTAGAGTAGGGAACAAAATTTTCTGACATAAGTATAGTAATCAATTACTTTCACATACCACGGCAGTCCACTGCTGGAGTTATAGAGTATTTGAAGGTAGCGAAGCAATTTGCCATAATATTCACGCTTGATGGACAAGTTACAAATAGCAGTACCGATGAAAGAATATAAGTTCTACAGTCTACTTCTACTGGCCAATGGGTCAATTTTTTTTTATTGGTCTGAAATAAATAATTAATTAAATCCGGAGCCTTAAAATATAGTAACTATTTACTTATGTGGAAAAGATTAAGCAAGATAAAGTAACCGATGTAGAGAGCTATAAACGCGACTCCCTCCACTTAATTATTCGTAATATTAATAAGACCATTGTGCCATTACTTTTATTATACTAGCATATAATTCTTAGAATGAATGCGGCACGGCCAAACTTACTGTATTTAAACAAGCCGTAACGATTTGTCTATAAAACAAATTGGTCACAGTACGGTGCGGCCGGTCAAGGCAATTCGGTGTAGGAACTTGGCAATTTGCAGTTAACCGTCATAAATACACATTTTTTTAATATATACATCATTGTTATATACAAAGAATGTCAACTAAAGTAAAATTACTGGGTTTAAGAGATCTAACATCTGACGTCTCGGGTGACGCAGGGCAGTGTCGACGGAAAATAAAGACTACATAAATTTTCATAAACAATACACGCATAATTCCAAATAGAGAAAGGAAAATGTGTTAATTGGTGACACAAATATCACTGGATTCGGTAATATGTTACACAGTAGTCCGAAGCATAGTATAAAAAATCATAGCCGTTATGACGACAGAAATCCAGGTAAATAAGGTGAGACGAGAGTCAATGTATGATGTGATTATTTTTATTCAGAGGTGTCTTGATTATGTGACGGCAAACGGTAACTTAATTTATTTAACTGCCGGATACTAAGTTATTTTATTTTATGGGAGAGAGCTATGTCCTGCAATAGGTTCCAAGTAAGACTTCTTTACATGCTTTTATCTTGAAATCCATGCAATATAATTGAATAGGTTGATGATTCTAGGTTCGTAGACTTAAAGGTAAATTGGTCAATAAAGAAAGTTTAGTCATTGAATAGCTTTTAGATTGCTTCACAAGAATGACTGCTCTTTTTTATTCTATATCAAAATTAAGACAATTAACATCCAATTATAATTTATACTCGTATGTGTAATTACAAGAATGTGTGCAAGTATTAATTTTACTTTTTTTTTTAACATAGGAGGCAAACGAGCATGCGTTCACCTAAAATGATTACGTGATTTAAAGCGTAGATTTTTTTTTATATCTATGTCATTTATCATCTAGAACACTATTTATCCTTTTCATCAATGAAAGTCATAAATATGAGAGAAACGTTTTGTAATATATCAGGACAGATGATTTTATTAGAACATAACGTGAGATAAGTATAGAGGCGTGAATTTTAAATGTATTCCAAATAATGTAATACTGATTTTCCTAAAGCAATAATACCTACATAAAATCTTTAAGAGTAATAGGTATATTGATGTAGATAAATTACTTTATTATTGGTGGTATTAATTGCTCTAGTCTGGTTTGTGAGTTTTATAAGTGGTTTTAATTTATTAAGAACCTTTTACTTTTAACCTTGCTTTTGTTTTGCACAAACAAATCACATACTTAATATAGAGCTTTTATTAGCATATTGTTACCTACTCAGCGTAAGACACACGATTAGACGACCCTGCAATTATCTGCCTTTTATGAAAAATATAACTCAAATAATTTGGGCCAATGAAATAAATGGCCTAATGCCAACATTGTAGAGATTTATTAATATTGAATTGTTGTTGAGTAGGTAAATGGATATGGTCTTTAATTTTCCTTATTGATTCGGTCACGCGACCAATATAGTAATCGTTTGTCTGACTAATGGTATCATTATAACACTTTTCGAGTAAATTTGATATGATCCAGGTATGTCGGCTCATTTGGAATATTTTGTAAACGGCGATTGGATCGCCTCCAATGTTTTTACAGACTTACCATCTATTTATAGAGCGCAAAATACTGCTTGTATGTTGTTTAACGTAATAAGCGACATACGTTGTGTGCTATACAGTTCATTGGATTGAGAGTCCCAAAATATGTTATTTGGTTCCCTGTTCTAGAAGTTTTAAATACATGAAAATATATAATTTTGACGTATTTTAAGGTCAAGGTAATCCCGACAAAGTACTACCCCCTGGCTTTATTGGAACATGCATATAAGTAGGTAGGCAGGCTTATTTCAGCTTTAAATCTTTATTACAAATACTAACGTATCTCTAGTAAAGATGTATTCTCTAATGAAAGTAAAGTCAGGATTGATAAATGCACACCGGTGAGAGCGTTGTTATGAAAATTCAATAGAGAGCTAAATTCTGGACTAAGCCGAGTGAAAATGGCCGCTTTTTGATGTTGTTTCCGCTTTAAATATACTGCAAAACCCTATTCGGATATTATTTTAACTAGAAGTGAAAGCTTTTATCTCATTTATATTTCAAGTAACAAATTGGAATACTTGCTACATACATTGTTTTAAAAGTAATTGTACTATTACGCGCAGAACAGAACGCCGACAGGTTAGAACATAATTAGCTCCATCATGTTCATGATACATATTTAAATCCCCACTAATAAACCTTAAATATACAAAAAGTGGACTATCAAGAAAAACTTAAAAAATATTGTTGGGATTTATTTTATGATTAAATAAAATCTCACACAACTACCTACTATGATTAGGCCATTTACCTTAAACAATTTTTCGCTTTTGTTTTACGGTATTTTATGTTCTCAATCCGTTGAACTCAGCGACCGATTTGTCAGTTTTCGTATTACAATGTTACCTTTCATGTGTGAGGACATTTTGCTTTTAAAGACTAATGCATGGCGCTTGTTATCACTAGCCCGGTCTCGTTATAAAGTAAAACCATTTATTTTTAAACCACTTACAAAGACCATGGCTCAAAGTTGGCTGGCGTTTTACGAGTATTTGGACTGTTTTCCTTCTCATTGAATGTATCAAACCTTACCTGGTGAGACTAAGCGGGCTTAGATTCTTTTAAAATAGCACGAGTTTCTCATTACTAAATAGCTGATGCTTTTATGCGAATGAATTAAGCGCTGGTAGTTACGTATCATTAGTAAAGTATCACTAATATTTGGTAGAATGGTTAAATATAGTTGTTTTCTTATGAAAACGGCTGTTACTAAACATTTAAATGTCATTATTAAATTTTTAGTGCCACACATTTGGTGTAATGGTTGAGACGTCACACATGCATGTCGTGCATGAACGTGTATGTTTGTATTGGTCTGGGTTTTTCTTTGTACCTATAATATGTATCAATTTACAAAAAAAATATATAAATGTTTATTAGCCATGATACAAGTAACACGCTTAACTTGGGACTAGATGGCGCTGTGTGAATGTCAGTGGATATTTATTTATTAAACAAAGCAGCAAAAGGTAAAGATCAATGCTTACCATATCATTATTGAGGAAAGTTGTAATTTATTACGCCAAGGCTAGCTTCTAAGGCTAAGGTAACTTATACCCATTAGTGTCTAGAAGCGCCACGTAGCTTCTCGTTATACTTGTGAATACCAACTAAGTATCGAGTTACTGCTACGATGCAGGTATCATGTTATGACTCGAGAAATATAGAATTTCATAGAGTAAGGATTACGTGTATATTAGTTTTATCGATTCAGTTAACCAGCCTATAACGTTCCATTCCAGGGCACAGAACTTAAAGAGGGAGGATGGGCCTTAAACCACGTGGGCCGAATGCAGATTGGTGTTATTAGGGGTTTATAGGCTTTAACACTGACTGGGCTGGTCACGTATGTCGCAGAACCGATGGCCGTTGGAGCAGACGAGTTCAGAAGTGGAGACCGCGTCTCGGCAAGCGTAGCGTAGGACGCCCTCCGACCCGATGGACCGACGACTTGCGAAACTGGTGGAGGCTGGATGAGAAAAGCGGAGGACCGGAATATCTAGCGCAAAATGGGGGAGACCTATGTCCAGCAGTGGACTGCGATAGGTTGAATAGAGGCTTTCTTTTTTTTTTTACAAATCTTTGTGACAGATATCACTCTACCGCATTTACTCTAAGTTCTGACAATTTATTTTGTTCAGAATTTTAAACTACAATCAATTGATATTTGGTATGTGTATACAGTGCATTTTGGTGTCATTTTATGCCAAGTACGATAAAACCTCAGTTGTAGCTTCTATTTAAAGTTGCAAAGCTCAGATGTAGCCGCAGTTAGAGGTGAGTTATATAGGTATACGTTTGTATTTTTATTACCAATATTAATTTTTTAATGAGCAGGCATTACGTTTGCAATATTTTTTCCACCGACAAGAATATCTGAATCCATTTTACATTACGTACATTTCGCAACACATTATATTATTATGACACGGACAATTGTTTTGAAATACCGACGCATCATTATTTTTCTCGCTTACGTTTGACTTGGCTGTAAGTGAACCTACTTATAATTGTCATTGTTTGTACAAATAAGCCGACGTTTATGCTTTGATTATGAATTCTTTATACATATGTCTAATAAGGTTCTCGAGTAGCGTCCACGTAACGGAAAAGGTGGCAGGTAGCAGATGGATGTCGACTGGCTTTTAATCAGCAGAGATATATTACGTTGTAATGGAAGCCATTGTATTTTAAGATTTGTAATAGAAGAAATAGAGAGCCGAGTTCATGCTTGTCTAAGTTTTCCTGACTTTTCTTTCATATTATTCTTGCTTCAAGCAGATACCTCCTGATTTTTAGTTTATAAAGTAGATAGTAAAAACAAATTCATTGCGATTAAAATTATTCATTTCCGTGTACGTAATGATTGAGAATTCTACCAAAACCTACACCAAATAATGTCATTAAGATTTTCTATATAAGCATTTTATATAATAAGTAAATGACTTAATTCAGGGATTGTACCGTGTGAAAATATTAATTAATTAATTCAAAACTATGTTTTTTAAATACCATTTCTACAATCCAAATATGAGCTTGTTAATTGCGATGATTCAGAGCCAAAACGTACCTGTAAACAGAAAGATAATTATTAATATTAAACAGTAACATGTAAAACATTTAATATAATATATTATGTTAAATATTAATCTAGCTAGTCTATAAAAAAATGGCTGTAGTGTTTGTATTTATTTTGTTAACAAAAGGGTATTAGAAGCACAACGCGTGTTTCAAAGACATAGTTTTGTCTTGCCTTTTTAGCTTCTTGTACAACTAAATATTTAAAGCCAATCTGCATTTCAAAGAAACTATGTAGAGCGTCATAATTAACAAAGACTTAAGCACAATAGTGAGAAAGTTTATCTTTTCAAATCATAAATACAGGTCAATGATGACCTGTATTTCTATTTCGAAAAGTAAATCTTGGTAAAGTTAATTATGGTATATAGACGCGTACATCATACAACACCATTATCAAAGAGATACCAGTTGACATACCTATTGCTATGAAATATGCTCGGAAATGTTCTATAATATAAAAGTATTTTGAGTGGACGTGATATTATATTACTGATAGCATCATCATAAACTTCGTAATAAATAAATAAGAATATGGTCATCAACTAAAACCAACGTCCACTTGTTGTTGACTAAAACTACTGTTACAGTCATAAAATTAACGTATAAACTGATAACTCCCATAGTGACTTTCGTCAAAGGTTAAAGAACTTCCAAGGGGGTAGAACCAATGCGCGTTAGTGGGGAGATACTGTTCCCAGTCTTTGTACCCTTGGGTGGGATTCGCTATTAGCCACTGATGGTCTTAAAAGTATTATCGGGCAAGGAGCGAGCGCACTGGACTTTCAGCCTAAAAAATATGGAACAGAATCTCATTTGCCAATCGATAGAGTTAAATGTGCCAGCCACTAGCGAATGATAGGTATTTAAACACTATTTTAACTAATATCGACTATACGTCCAATCATATTTTACATTTCATATTAAATCTACTATTACTAAAAGATAACTGAGTATAAAATCGTATTGATAATTATAGATTAAACAAAGATTACGTTCGATGCGCTTGATTTTGTATAATGCAATAAGTACATTGATAGATACACAATACTTGAATATTCAATTATATTTTTCAGCATATTCCTTCTTTGAATTTATAAAGGACATTAATCAATATAAAATAAGTACCATAAGTGACCACGCTTGTAACATTTTATTCTTAGCATTAGTATCTACCTATACTTTATACTTATGTATATTTTTATGTTCCACATAGTGTTGATGGCCCTTTGTGTTTTTTAGTAATTTACGTCTCGCATTAGGTACTTTGCTTATCTTCTTGAACACGAGACGACTTAATCGCTCACCCGATGGAAAGTGATACTGCGATGATACGCCTGCCCAAGTGCCCATAGTGTCCATGTCAGACGTAGTATGTATTGAAGGAAACCAGTGACTGTAATTAGTATTATCTGTACTCGCAGTTGGCTACCAGTAAGGTAAGGTAATAATGTGTATAGGAAAACAGATACAACCTAGTATTTTCGAAGCCTGGTGATCCGCCCCATTGAGGCCCCTATGATGAATAACAATTACGTCACACGCTGGTAATTCGATAAATTCAAACAGCACGATTATCAAATACTAGCTCATCTTCTCATCACGCAACTTCCTGATTTCTTCTTACGAGACTACAAGGTCGCCGCGGCAAAAACAAAGGCCACGGTATTCAGAAATATACGAGCTTTATGTGAACATATTTAACGTGGAAACATGCAAGGTCGATTTTTGTTAAAAATATTATTTTCACAGGGTTCATTGTCTTGCTTTGATATTTACAAGCCTGAACAGATGTTATGATCATGTTTATGTTTCTGCCATCCATTACAATATGAGAATCGCCAGTTCACACAAATCATCCGATTTCATATTGTCAATATCAAATGTTCTGTAATGACAGATGAATGTTATTGTACGTAATTATCTAGTTTAAGTACTTCATATGATTCAAAGAGATTGAATTTTTTATCTCCTAGAACACTAGGTGACATGCTTGATACTCAGAAGATAGTAAAAGGTACCAATGTCGTTTTGTGTTTCAGGTACAGGGTACTATAGTTTTATTTTTTCTAAACTTTGTTAACTTAAAGTTATTTTGTCTGATTGTTACTACACCTTCATAAAACATTTTGTCGATAATTATGGAATATAATTAAGGATCTTACTCATAATTTTTTATTTTTTATTCTTTATTATTTAAAAGAGGGTTTACTCATAAATGATTTGCTGGTAGTATTAAATACTTCAACTTAATTGTTGATGTTATGTATACAAAGTATCAGAAAATCGATACGCGTTGTAATTTTATCTCACGGTGTTCATAATATTCGCATATTTGAATACAACACGAGAGCTTAAGCCGGTTATTGACGTAATCATGCGCCGTGTATGAATCATCAAGGTTTTTTACCCCTCGCTGGTATTTCCCATCCCACAGGGATCAGTGCGTATTAAATTATTTAGTATGCTATGTATGCTTTTTCCTGAATGCAGTTTTCTAATATAGTTTAATACGAACTGAAGAAATGAAGCTATTATTTATGATATTTGAATGAATGTTAAAAAGCTCATCGGCTTACGAAATTAATGATTTCACGCGAAATCATTTTGAAATGATGCAATGGAATCTAAAGTTGCTGACCAAGATACCTACTATCCTTTATTTTCCAATTTGGCTGCTTCTCATGTATCTTCCCATTTGGTAAACTCAATCTAAACTTAAAAGTGGCGTTTAGTATACATTTCATACATTTAGTTCCATTTCGAAAACATTACAGTAATTACATGTGTTATAAATATAATAATAACCCACTTGGTTAACTTTCTGTTAATGGGTATAGTCAAGTAAAAAAACAGACGCGAAAGTAATGAAAACGTTGTCATATACTTTTTGATAATTTTTAGTCACAGGTACAATGGTCGGATTATAATATTTTTATGCGTATTTATATTAAAAACAGATATAAAAAGTGGCGCGTTCAAATAACTTAAAATTTAGTTGTTTTTACAATAATATATATTATTTAAACAATTTTACTACACAAAATAAAGTAAAATCACCTTTAAAATTGCTTAATTAATTCACAGTTCGTTTTGACTATTTCAAAGACAAGATTACATTACATTTATATATATTTTTTGTAATAAATATTTTTTTCTATTTTAATTTGACTAGATACAAGTAAAAGAACAACAAGCGTAACATAGTTTACAAAATGGTATTAAATGTATGAAGTAATAAAATGTTTACCAAACGTAACTTTTTGATAGGTACAATTTCAGGTTTTCCAAATGGGAAGTTCACCACATCGTAGTAGCCTGCATCGAATTTAACAAGTAGGTAAATACCTAAATAAATCCATGACCAACCAGCTGAAATGGTGACAGCTGTGCTGATAACGATGATAACGTAATGTCAGTGTTTCGTTCTATGATAAGTGTACTGCTAAACGTTTACGTTTGTAACTACAAGACGTGTAGGAAATTTCAATCACAGATTTGTGACTCATGGCGCTTGTTTACTGCAAAATCAAAGATTTTATTAAATGTACCTATATAAAAAAGTGTACACTTAACAAACACAAATATTTGTCCAAGGTGGAATTCTTATTAAGAGTATAATCATCAGATTTATACTCTTTTAATTACAGATTAGCTTTATTAAAAACCCTTAAATTATAAACTTAATGTAATTATAATACTCGTAATAGTTTTTATTTCCATAGACGTATACACATCGGCATCTAGACCCAAGTTAAGCATGAAACCTGTAGTACGGGTTCTAATCAACAGATATACTTTCGCGTTTTTTTTGTAAATACGTACATATTATACATAGAAAACACCCAGACCAAAACAAACAGACTTCTTTGTTGCACATAAATGTTTATACTGCCCGGGGATCAAACCCGGAACCCTTGGTGTAACAGCCTATGTCTTAACCATTACACCAGACGGTTCGTAGAAATGGTTTAAAGAATTAACGCAACTACGATAAAATAAAACCTATGACTTCATTATAATTATGGCATCCAACATATCCACTGCTGGCGGAGACCTTTGCCATAGAATACGCAGAGAAATTTTGGCTAATGTGTAGTTATATGAATACTCTAAGTACAATTTAATAAATATACTTCGCCAAAGGATGTGACATGATTAGTTTAACAGTTTCAATGACGCGGGTTACATCTCATATCTGTGACAAGAGGATGTCAAAGTTGATATCATTTCGCAATTGTTCGTTTTAATTCAGCATTGTTATCATATTAAATATATTCGCTTGGTGGCCTAATTGAATCGCAGCTCTGTGAATATTATACCTACATCATGGACGTATTATACCTACATCACTTGTCGTATCTTTTTTACGTTTCGTATAAAAATACGAAAAGTGTCTCGCTCACAGAAAAATTGTGTCCAAATTCGGCCAGATTTTTGTATGGAAAGAAACAAATATTAAAACATCTGTTGACAGAGCCGTGAAAAAAAATTTACTAAAACTAACATAGCTTGCGTAGGAAAATGTAATACGTAAATGAGCTAAACGATTTCATATTTCCAGTTTCAAATATTTAAATTAATGCACCAAACTACACGAACATTATTTGAAAAAACAAAACCATAATATATAGCAGCTGTCACTTCGGGGATACATTTTTCTATTAATGAGAAGTTTTTTTTTTCCTCTATGACCAACATACATACATCCTTCTTTATTTATAGCTAATTCACTAAAACTTTGATATACGAGTAGATGTGGTTAATAAGAGGACAATGACCAACTTAAAATGTAAAAAAAGTATAGTCTATAGTCTGTTTTTTATACCCGTGGAGTAATTTGACAATCCCTAATTTCAAACTCTAAATTAATGATACCAGCTTAAATTTAATAGTGCTTTACGCAAAACCGGTTTCAATCGAAAAATTCGGTTTTTATTACTGGAGACAAAAATTCGTTTGTCGAGTTCCCTCATACTTTTAAGACTTTGGGGGTGGATTAGTGAAAAAAACTGATTATGTATTATTTTTATGAGATTTATACTGCATATGAACCTTTGACCTACCTTTGAAAACTGAGAAATTTCCCCCCTTCCCCACTTTTAAAATTTTGGGGGTTGATTAAAAAAAATCTGCAAGATTTGATTTGTACACGAAATCATACGTCTTTCAGTTAAGCACCTAAATTTGAAAATTTCGAAAAGTTCTGTATAAATCTCCCCCCTTTTTTAAGGCTTTTGGGAACAACGCAATATGCAAGATTTATCGTTTGTGACAAATAGTGCGCATACAAAATTTTAACGTTGTACTTCAAAAATTGCGGAACGTTCCATACAAACTTCCGACCCACATTTAAGAGAAATGGGGTGTTAAAATCAAATAAAATATAGCGTAAAACCTATTCTTGTTCATTATCACGTATATATACCAAAATTCAATGAAATACGTTCAGCGTAACAAACAGACAGACAGCGTTACTTTCACATTTATAATATTAGTACGAATAACATAAAATTGAGCTAAACAAATATTTGCACAAGAAATTTTTTTACAATAAAAATATAATCAATAATTACAATGTATATATTCTTAAAACATTGTGAGTTCTGTATAAATCTCCCCAAAAAAAAAGAAACATTTTAAGTTTATTTAATTTTAAATTAATTTTGTCTAAGTACCTATTTCCATTTCGATATCGCATTCACGTTTTGTTCCATCCACCCCAAATTTCATTGAAACCGGTTCAGTCGTTTTCGGGGCACTAGTAAATGAAGAAATAATCATCTACCTTTTGGTAACGATAAATATTAATACGATAGGTTACTTAAATTACACCTTTGTTCCTCACAAGATTGCAACGTGACTTGTCAATACTGGTCACCCAATTTTTTTATCACATATCGACCTACATTTTCATAAGAAAGATGTGAAAATCATTTATAAATCAGGAATTTATATCACATCATAAAATAAAATCGTTAATCTCTAATTTACCGATTGAAGTACATCACTTCTAAAAAACAGTCAGAACTGTGCAACACTGTAGATGTCAATTTACTCCACGGGTAAAAAAACAGACTATAGGAACGTTTTAAGAATATGGGTTGTAATTAAACTGTAACTCAAATGTGTTCATGGACCGAGATAAATACATAAATAACATTGTACTAGAAGTAACTCCACCCAATCTTTTCAACTCATCAGAAGTTTCTTAATAATAAATATTAAAGTTATGTTATAAAAAGGTACAATTCAGTATTTGCACCTTTGCAGCCGTCTGAGCTCTGAAGTTGACAACATGTATATTGGCAAGCGCCGCAAACGATTTCTACAAATGGACCGAAACAATTGCAAAAGTGAGCCCAAATTGAGTAAAAAACCAGTAGTGGAGTGAGAAGGTTGAAAGGACGTCCAGAGTTACAAGAGCCGATTCTTTACATTCCTTTTTAAATGAAGAAAAAATATAATGAGTATGATCAGTGTGCGGACTGTCGAACGGGTTTACCATAAAATTGGGAGGCCGTTGGCCGGGAGCCAATACGGAAAGGCGTACGGTGCATCGATGCATTATACTGCTCAGAATAGTTGGTGGTCGTAAGCAATAATGCGTTAACCCTCATAAAGCTATATATCTATTCAATATTAAGTAAAACTATTTTATCATAAATTATTTCAAAACATATTCGTCAATAGACCGTTGTTCCTTAACACAGTAGCGCCATAATTATTGATAACGTAATATTATGAAATACGTAATATTAAACATTTATTTTTACACTGTTTCATTACCTATAAGTTATTTTTATGTATAAAATAATGGAGGCTACAAGGTGAGTTATAGGATTTAGTTGAAATGGGCAAGATTCGTCAATACCAACTCAATCCACTTGTACTAGCTGCCGCTCGAAGTTGAATGAAAATCAGAATGGGGATAGAATATTTATTATTATTATTTAAAAATAAGTTTACGAATATCGAACTTTGTACTTGGAATAATCAATACTCCTTCAACCTGTTATGTTTTATCTGTCACCGTCCGCAAGGCGATTCGTGATGTGGCGCCAAAGTCAGGTTAACTTCGGAATGCCACTTGGCATCCCGTCGCTGGGGCTGGGTACCGTTGCGCAGCGTAGGTGCCTCCACGAAAAAAAGTGCAAATAAACGTCCTGTGCAATTATTTTAACATCCGCACGAAATTCGACTGTAATTTCGGCATACGGGTACGTGGAACTGCAATCATATCATATTGAAAAACCCGTACCAATTCGAATGGAATAATTAATAAATAATTGACGAAAATCATAAAGGTTGTTCGATTTTTGTAGTCTTTAGAGTGTATTCGACTTATGTTATAATCGTTCCTTAAAATAAAGCTATCATATTCGCTATCGAAAATCAAATATTCTTACAATGTGTGTCACATTGAAATAATCTAATTGTATTTAAAATTTTCAACTGGCGATTACATGACAAAATGGCGTCTCTTTAAAATAGGAATTTCTTCTCTCTTCTCCGCGAACTGAAGCCATTGTCCCATCGTCACAACTCGTTCCCATTAAGTGGTAAGTAAAGTAATTAGCCGAATATCCTAGCAAGTTTAAGTGGCGGATGTAGTGTGACCAGAGTTTTCGACTCTGTATTTTCGTAACGAAATTTTTTTTCGGAAATATGGAATATTAAATTATCGCGAATCTTCTAACAGAATATCGAAGAAACACGTAAAAACAACTAAAGTTAAATATTTTTTAACTCACTTAGTTGCCCGCATACAATGTTGTGGCAGCAGTATACATATTGTAATTAAATTGAATTTTAACAATGGGGGCCCTTTGTGCAAACTCGTTGGTGAAAGCAATTATATAATTATTGCGCATCCACCAAAAATCCGAAAGGTCGTGGCAACACTTGCTCACTAGTCTCTCTAGAGTGCAACTTGAACCTGCACCCGACTATTCTGCTGAGGAGATCGCGCGCCTCGGCGGAAACAAAAGCGCATCGGTACTTTTCTATTTTCAAGCCAGATTAGCATAATTCCAGCGTACATTACCATATAACTTTGGCGAAATTGGCCGACAAAATAGTACATTCTCGAAGAATTCTATAGAACCGAGTATCGTTCCTAGTCTTCGCATTTGAAAAACCTCCATCTATTCTATATTATATTATTTGGATCAATATGAAGTAGCAATTTCATTGAATGGCACCATTTTCGCTTCGCTTAACTTATTAACTCGCTCGCTTAACTCATATTATATTCAGGTATTTATTCCTGAATGGTGTTTAATTTTTGGTATCTCGTGTGACTCGTGTCCGAAACTGCGATTTTTAATCCATATCAAATATGTTTTTGTTCACCAAGTTAAGGGGTCTTAGTCATAAAGCATTAATTTTATCTACAGCTTAGTCACTCTCAGGTTTGGAGTAAGTCAAAAATTACATAAAAAAATATATACGAGTATTATGCCATTGAATTTTCAGTTAAAGGGAATGAACTTTTGTTTCAATTATTGAAACAAAAGTTTATTACTGTTGGCTACTCTTGCATATAGCACATTCATAAACGGTTATTCGAATTATATGGAGCGATATACGAGATCGTCGGTGGCCCAGTGGTGTGGACTGTCGCCTTCCTACCGGGAGGGCTGAGGTTCAAATCCCGACACGTACCATGTATTTTCGAATTTTCGGAAATATATGTACGTTATCCGACACTCTTACGGTGAAGGAAAACATCGTGAGAAACCATCATGCACGCCTGGCGGAAGAGATCGAAGGTTGTTTGTGAAGTCGTCCAATCCGCACTGGGCCCGCGTGGACGACTAAGGCCTAATCACCCTATACGGGTAGGCTCGTGCCCCTTGGTGGAGACGTTTAATGAGCTGATGATGATGATATACGATATTGCCTAAGCTCACTCTTTTGATGGCTTTCTAACTTTTACTCCAAATAATCAGTTTATGCAGATTTAATGTTAATAATTATTCAACCGACCATGGCTTGTGAATAAAGTGACACAAATACCTGAATATAAATCAAGGAATTTGCTTTGAGGTATCATTCTTTTGTTATACAAATGTATTGTAATGCTATAACCGTTTGATACTACCAATTAACATTTCACGGTGAATAGCGTCTCAGCTGCGCTGACAATACTGCAAAAGATGACCTTCTTTTGGGAACATAAACGACACTGGAAAAAGCTATCTATATCGCATGTCGAAGTGAGTTATTGCACTATTTTAGCAATGAATTGTATGTTTTCTGACTGGACATATTTAAGTTTTGCAGTTTCCTTTTAGAAATAAGTGAACCCATTTTGCACATAGTTTATATATATGTTCGTGTCCCACACCCTTATATTGGTATTATAAATATGTAAATATTTATTATTTTATTACTATAATAAATGCATTTGGTGCAGGTATATTCATTTATATGTGTCGAGTAAAATCGACGTCGTTTTGTAAGAACGCCTGCAGTTTGGCGGGTGTTGTGGAATGCACCGGCGCAAGCGCATTGTGCTCAGTTATCTAAACAAAACGAACTGCGGAACTGACTTCGGGCTTTCATGCTTGTGATTGGGACGCTCATACCCTCTCTTTGTGCAATATAATATTTATTTTAAGAAGTTCTTACATGTTTTTTTTTTCATTTTTGTTGATTTTCAGAGAAAATGCAAATTTTTACATTCATCCAAACTGTAAAACAGTTTTTTCATTTATAAGTCAGTCAATAAGCAATCAACCCACCCGAGACTGGTATTTTTTGGCTTAAATGTAGAGTCCTAGTATCCATCCAGTCATGTCATGTGATCCAGTAATGTTACTACATGTCTTACCTTTTAGGAAGGAACACAGCTATGACAATATCATAACGAGTGGCAGAGTTGAGATTGACGTAATCACGCAAACCAGTTTTCATGGTCCCTCAAGTAGAATACGCTTGGACATGTCAGGGGTCAGAGCATTGTTTTATAATTATATATGTACTTATGTTATTAAACATGTTGTATTACAAGAATGTATCATGTTGAAAGTATGTATCATTGTTGTTACAGTCGAATACGTGATATAATTTATACAATATAGAATAACCACGCTTACTTATTGCAACGTTAAAAGATTTTTTTAAACTTTATCCTTAAGATAATAGGCTTCTCCCACAGGCCGAATATTTTCATTGATCACTCAGGTAGGAATATAGTTCACATTTAAACCGTTTAAATTTAAGTTATTTTCAGGCCCGATAATATCCAGCTTTTCTTGTTCAAGTACTGTATCTTCAAAATATGCAATTAGGTATATTTAATATCTACTAGTTCTTAAAAAATATTCTGTGAACTATCGCAACCATAGTGCAATCGCAGCCATAATGCAAACCCTTTATAGGCTTTTCTACAAGATCTTAAGAAATTCTGAACAGCAGACATCAAAGGGCATGCAAAATTTATTACCATTTTAAATGCTGCTTGTATTTAGTCGTTATTCATAAATAATTGCCTTCTTCTCTTTCCCCTTATTATTCTTCTACATTATTTATGCTTCTATAGTATTCAAATGTCAATATATTCTTTCAATATTTGTTTGAAAGTAATTACTTTCAAAATAAATATCGAGTCAATTATTTATCAAATTGATTTAAAAAAGATAAGTATAATCTTCTGAAATGCCTAATATCACAAGCTTCATTAAATTGTTGATAGTTTATTTGACGAATAAGCAATGAATGACAAGAAAATCCCAATTTAGTGCCCGGCGTCATCATCTGTTCAGATGAACCGTTTCATCAGAAGTTGTCTATATACTCGTAGCTTCCACATTTCTACACTTACTTTTATAAGTTCCAGTAAATTGTACTTCATATATGTATATTAAAACAGTTTCTCTTTCACTTGTTTTAATACTGATCTTTCTTGGGCAATGGAAACTATTTCCTTAGGCGGGCAGGTGCTTATTGACAGGTGCAGTAAAAATCGGGTAAGATGGGGATATTCTGGAAGGTGTACTGTCTTGCCCAAACTGTCCATCTTCGTTCGGTAAACATAAAACCATAGCGACGGTAGCAAACCAAACTTTAAAAGTATTCTCTCCGATCAGAGATCGAACTATTACAAGATTCTTCAGGACGAATACCATATATTGCCTACATACAGTTTTTTGGTGCAATGAATACCCTGTCAATGTAAGTACTGTTTTCATAATAATTAATCTTACATATCGTACTATAGACGACCAAATACCAAATTCGACCTTTCTCATTATTAATATTAACAGTTACATTTTATATATTTTTTTATTCATTTGTCTCACTGGTTGAAAACAAAACAAAACTACGTTTAAAAAGAAGGAAAGAAAAATGATTATCTTATGCCTTTTACTGTGACCATCCCATTATTCGATTGTGTCACTCGAAGTACGTATGTAATATGTACTTTAAACAGTAATAATGGTTCAGCTCAGGTAATGTTACGTCTATCCACAGTAAGGGTGCGTGGGCACCAGCGTAAAGTGGCTGCCCAAACCCATTTTTGCCATGTCATTGTTAAACTATTTGCCGTCTTCCTTGGTTCATGACTAACTGGTTATGCCGATTCAGACTATGAATAGACCTAGCTCTTTGTCCAGTCCAATAAGAATAGCACCCACGCTAGTTATTGTAAGAATTGTCATGCATGGTTGTGCATCGTGTAGTAAACTATTATTGTTAAATTATATTCCAGTTTATATTTTCCGTGTGACCCTAGAATGTTGTACTCCTACTGTAGTAACTGTAGCAGTTATGCGTTTGGAACTGTATTCCAGGCTAATATATTAACTTAATGCTATATTTTAATATTTTTCTCACTGACGGAGTTATACAATAAGCTGGAAGTAACTACTTCCATCAGGTGATCTGTTTCGTTAGGCGATATGACTGATATTTTCTTCACGGCATCGGCCAGTGGCACTTGACATCTGAAATTATGTAAATATCACACAAATCTCTAGGCTTCAACACAGAAATTGAAAGTTTTCGTCGCAGACACGTCTGGCGAGTCTGGCGCACCTCATTCAAATTCAAAAGAGTTTATCCCGTGTTTAGAGTCCGTCTGGCCTGGACCATTGTGTGTCGGTCTATTGATTGCGAGCTGCGACAAAGGGGCGTGATTCAAGCGTGACGTAGACCTACCTAACTCGATATTTTGCTACACTTCGCATGGTTGCGAGTTGCGACATATGGATAGGACTTGGCCTTTTGTAGGATTCGAATTATAACGCTCGATGTTCAGACAAATTGTTTTATTTGGCACCCGAAAACTAATTTAACATGACTTATATAATAATAAGTAAGCACGAGAATAATGCGGACGACCTCTCTGTACCATCTCTTAACAGTCTTCAAGCATTTGACAAAAATGTAGTTCAGCAAAAATAAAACTTTGTATGATAGAAGAAGAGGATAAATAAATTTTTCCTTTAATATTATCTAAGTGCATTATCTTCAATAACTCAATCAGCTAACAGCATCCCATTGCATGAAATAGGCCTTCCTACACAACTCGAGTATATGGCTCTCCTTGAATGAGTGTTGCTGTTTATTATATTGTGAAATTAAACGTATGTCGTATGACTAAACCGGGATTTATATCAATTCATAAACAGTTTATTATGTAGGTAAAAAACCCATCTACAAACTTCTATAAACTAACTTTTAAAGTCTAAGCCTTAAATCTATACAAATGCGTTTTTTTAATGAACTGTAGGCAAACGAGCATACGGTTCGTAAGTGAGATCGCCGCCTATGAACATTTGAAAGACCAGAGGTTCCAGAAATGCGTTGAGTGTACGCTCTTTTTTTGAAGGATGTGGCAGAAAATTTGGAGTGATTCGAGATGTACGGTGGTGGAACTCAGCCGCAGAACACGCCCGAACAACTCAAGAGAACACTTTTCGTGTTACCAGCGGTAGAGAATGCAAAGAGATGCCAAATTTCTACGCAAAGAATTAAGTAAGATCAGTGTCGTCGACGATTCGAGCCGCTTTTCGAATTAATAATTATGCCTGTGTTTACATCTTAGGTACCTACATCCAATCGTATGACTGGGAATGTAGCGTGGCTACCTACCCGACATTGTGGGTTTCGGAGGTGACTACCAAAGATTGTTAGTTTCTTAGTTAAATCGAAAATAATTTATTTAGGATGGTCCTATGAGCTACTTAGTTTTTACCTGTGATTATTAAATATTGAAAATGTTTAATCTTTGGTTGGTGTCTACCCTTTAGCAAATAAAGCCTGTAGTTCCTATGCGACTCTAAAAATAATACCTACCTATGAAAATATTTTAAAGCGGGTACTTCGAGGGATAGGTACCTATGTCTGAAATAATATCCTGGTGGCAATTTCTTAAAACAGTATTTTAGTAATATTACTTCGCATTGTCTTGTACAAAAATGCTGACGTATCATTACAGTAATACTGTTTTAAGAGCTGGCAGTTACCCCCTGATATTACTAGTAAAATCATCATCAGATCGGCCCACGTTTTAAGTGCAAGCAAAGCATAGCGAGCAAGCATGTCTAGACGACAACAAAAAGCGAAATGTCTCAACAATACACGATAAGCATTTTTTGCATGAGTTATTTTATCAGCATTAACGAGTTATCAGATTCCCATTGATGTCGTTTTTGTTTATTGGTGTGTCTTAATAATTAAATAAATATTGTGTAGGCACTTATATTTGTTTAAATTCTTACTATGAATGTTTTAAATGATCATTTTTACTTCAATCAGCAAAGTGGATGATAATAACCTTTGAAAAGATGGTCAAGCCTTAAAAAGGAGTGGTTTCACTTTCGCCAACTTTTAATTTACTAGACATTGCTGCGGTAAAAATCGAACGAAAATGCCAGTAATTAACATAACCTGTCTGAGAACTGATTGTTGGCCTAGGATCTCTATAAATATCTACAGGTTTCGACTTCTGTAAAATCAACACCTAATACTTTATTACAACATTTAACAAATAGGTAACTAACCGAAGAGTAATGTTTGTTTTTCCCTCTGCAACTGATCCTAATCCGCATTTACTCTGCCAGTGAGCACCAGGTGACTTCGTCGCAAGTAACATACAATTTCACTTTGTATATAAACGCGTTTATTCAGTCAATAAGAAGTAAACACTTAATACAAGTTGCGATGAAAATACGTGCACATAAAATACGTGCGAAAGAACCGGCAACGCGCGGCAGACTGACTGCGAGCGTTGTTAGGTCGCAAGCGGCCGCCATGGACGAGGGACCGTGAAAGAAGGGCCGCGGCCCAACGTTTTTTGTCCCATCTAAGATTAGCAACAAACAATGTCTGGTTAAAGTCATTGAGGGTCCAGCCAGACGGTCTCATGCGGAACGCACTCAATGTCACATCAACATAATACAGCTGTAATGGCTGAGATAAACCACGTGTTTGCAAAACTGTTAACGGGCCTGATGATGATATCATATTTGTTTGCAAAACTTAATCCAGATGTAAGCACTCGACGTTACACACAATTCAGATATTTACATTAGAAACAAGTTATTTCGTGCAACACACGAGGAACTCACTTCATTACAGGAATACCATACTTCCCAGTCTGGTCTTACTAGGAAACTGTGATTAGGAAGCGAGTTGCGCAATTTCCTGATAGAGTAGTGGGCGAGACCACATGGCAATTGCTCGTCTAACAAATGTTGTTTGTAATGGATTTGTGATTTGATGAATTTGTATGTATCTTTTTTGTTAAATAACTTGAACGTAACAAAAGTTTACAAACACTTTTGTAATTTTCACAATGTTGGACTCTAATGTATCAATTTGCTAGTTACCTAATTGATTAATTTGTTTTTTTTTATAATCTCAATAGAAAAGTCTTTCTACTCAATCGAATGAGATTTAATTGGGTTTAAATGGTTGCAAGTTGTACAACGTGAAAAATGGGTAGACACCAATGATATTCTGTATATAAGGTAGATACGCCATCCGTACCTCAAACACGAACCGCCACGCCGAAGAGTACAGTTTGTACTCTTTTGTTTAGGTAAATGTACGCTCATTCGAAATATGTGTATGTGTGCTGTCGCTGCATTTGGAACACTTTTTTCGATTGTTTTGTGAACATATCTACGAATCTATACTTTTTTACATCATAGGTAGACATACTTGTAGCCATCTGGTAGCTGTCACTTACTCGTTATAACCAAAACAAAATCCACGTAAATTTTGCTTATAGTTCGAAAAACGAAACGTGGTTTTCTTACAAACTGATTTTGGCGACTCAACGGTACGAAATAGGAATGAAATTTTCCCTCGCGACGCGACGGTCCCACATGTGACATCGAATAAACGAGAACTCTTAGATTAAATAACAGAAAAGATTTCACGTTTGCATCATAGATTTAAATCGTTTGCATGCATTAACTGAAGTTAAGCGTACTCAATTTATTTACCCTAATACTTCGTAGTCTTTATTTTTAGCTTTTACAAAAGAATGGTATGTAAGTGTAAATAATCTTTGTATACAGTTGATTCAAAGTACGACTAAAGGAATAATATGCGGACCACTAATAAGTGGACAATGATATTGATATTTTTTTAATTCAGTTCTGAATAAGAAATTAATACATTCTAGATACATATTAATTTATCATTCAGTTACTACTGAATTATAATTTGTTGAAATACTACAGACTATATAACCTTTAGAGAAAATAAACCATGCCTATAGAAAACAGGACAATGCATTTTTACTAGCCACTCGAATTTTATAATGACGTCATCAGTGTCATCACTCAGTCGATGGGTAATAAAATCCGAACGCACCCAAAGAGTTTGCTAGCACTGTCGTTCTGATCAGTGTGGAAAGTAATAATAAAGTAAAGCAAAAAATTTAATAGTTTTTTTTTTCAAAACTGGAGATATATAAATAATTTAGATGCTTTTATATTTAATGATAAGGTACTTAATTCCTCAAGTAATGGTGATTGCTTTCATAAGTAGCTCAGCAATTACGTAACGAGAAGACATGTCTGCTTTCCTTGTACTGTTGTTCCTGCTGTAAATAATTCGTTAAACCTGCTTGCAAGAATGTCCAGAAGTGAAAAGAAGCAATTAAGTGTGTATTTCTGCTTTTTATTCTTTAATATTATTCAAAAGTTTTACGTAACTCACGATGAGTGGAAGCAGAATGCTTTGTTTCCCGTCTAAGGGCATCCTTTTCCTTAGTATCCAATCCAATTTATGTACGAATGCGTTCAGTTGAATGTGACCGGCAATAAACAGGAGTGCCCCGTGGCCTCTCCACAGAGGTCGCCGGCCATTTGCGGAGAAAGAGCCTTCGTACGTTCGGCACTTATTGACAGCCTCACCTTGATTGGATATAAAAGCAAATTGACATGTTTCCTATTAACTTGAAATGATGATTAAATTAAAAAGACGATTTAAGTGTTAAACATTCTCGAGTGTCATTAAATATGTACGTCTCGTCGTACGAGCCTAGACATGGCGTGTATTTTTTTTATAGTATTTGAGCAATGTATGCAATACATATTGAGGCAAAAAAATTAACTCTGTTTTTTATGTCTGAGAAAAGATTTAGGCCTGGGAATAGAACTAGATCTAATTTTTTCTCCCATTACGACTTCGTATTTGTTCTAACATAGAATCATCATCAGCTCATTAAATATAATATAGAATCATTAATCAATATTCCTGCGACTGATTCGATATAGCAACGTAATAAATTATATTGTTATCTTCGACTGTCGAAAAGTAGGTATCCACTGCATTTCCAGATAACGTTCCGTAAAATAGGAGTCTTGAGTTCTGGGAAGAAGACAATGTACCTAAAATTACTGACCAAAAATCTGTCCTTTCGGGCACAGATATTTGTTTCCTTCAACACTGTATGTGAACAGTTATGTCACTTACCATTCGATGAACCAAGTAACCAACTCATCTGAGCAACCACCCCACCCACTTAATGATGTTTGAAAAAGCCTTAAGCCTTTTGCCACGCTTATTGCAACTTAACGTACGTACGTACGTACGTAGTACTCGGCACTTTTTTACTTTGCTCATCGTACATCTTTGATAGGTACTTTGCTTCAACCAATCGCAGTTCATCGCTGATGTTCCCATAAGTGCCCCCCATCTCGCGATAGACCATGCTGGTTCTCCGATTTTTAAATACAACCTCCACCAGCGACCTACTAGTTCTCCCCAACACTCCTAAGCAAGCTCCCCTTGGCTAGCAGGAACTCAGGGATCATGAGGGATCATATCTTGCTAGGTTTACTCAAACGTGCCTTTAGCTTACCTTACTCAAGACTTTAATCCAAAAGCAAAAAATCAATGCTTGTACAATGAGCTCATCGCATAATGGTGGTTTCAAATGACGTCGGTACCCTTAAAGTGGTCTGTCACGACTTATGACAGACAAAGTTCTAAGAAGAACTTCCTAATGTAAAAAATAAGCGTGATTGAAAAACGTGGCGTTAACATTTTATTTATTGTGCTTGTTTAAGTTAAATAATTAATCTTTATGTTACGGAAATAATATGTTTACTTAAATTACTTTAATTATTGGAGATACAAGGTACGTATTAGTGTTTAATTATAAAGGGGGCTTATGTGAACATAAGCTTTCTCGTCTGCGAAACAAAAAACTAGTTGTGAAAGATAATACCAAACTAAGAAAGGAACAAGTTAACGACTATAATTATGATTTATATAAAAACATTATTATCAAATAATTTCAGATACCTACCTGTAAGTAAAACCTTGATTTTTACAAACGAGGTTTAAAAATCTATGATTAAAGATAAGGATACGTAAGTATAGTTGCCTTGACCTAAGATGTGTGTGATGCGTAAAATTAATTGGCTTGAATGATATCATGATTCATGTTATCATCTCACGAACTGATCAACCAGAGTCCGTGAATAAGGTAATATTGTTAATGTAGAAGTTGAAAATGGGATTGCGAAGGTCTGTATGATCAAAGGTCAACATTTATTCAGAGATAAAGGATTTGGTCACTTTGTAATTATGCTGTCATAAACTGATCATCAAAATGAATGCTTATCTTTAAGATCAGACGACCTTCTTGCTATTTTGTAACGGCCTGCCAAGAT
This sequence comes from Leucinodes orbonalis, assembly GCA_019425675.1. NCBI lineage: Eukaryota > Metazoa > Arthropoda > Insecta > Lepidoptera > Crambidae > Leucinodes > Leucinodes orbonalis. Next base: position 37,372 of record PQWD01003096.1, on the reverse strand, counting down.
TTTTTTAATGTATAAAATTTATCTATGGAATATCTTTATTCAAGAACGAAAAACTTATTTATGTTCTCATTGATGTGAAATTTGTTACGTTTTCCTCGTTAATTTTTTGCCTTGTTTTCATAACACAAGCCTATGAGCTTAATGCTAGGCACTAAGCCATGTAAGTTATGTAATTACTGTGTCTGATTTTATACGCCATTTATCGGCTATGACATTTTATGTTAGATTATTATTTAGCACAATATTTTAAAGTTTCGTTATGAATGAAAGTGTAAATATTTATTGCATGATGTAAACCAAAACATGAATCAAACATGGCATGAAATAGATATGTAAGAGCTGAATACATTGCAACACAATTATAATTCAACACAATACTGTTATTCTGCCAAATACACATTTTGAATCACCATATCTATAAATGTCATACTAATTATTAACTTTACAATAAAATAAACATTGATATTTGATTGTCACATTGTCTTATTTGAAATTTTTTACACCGAAAATAAGCCGTTACTTCTTAATAAGCAATTCATTCTAAAACTTTCATAATCTGATTCAATCCAGTAGCCCAATGTAATTCAATACAATGTGCCATCCAACGCTTGCATTGTTACCGTAATTGCGGGTGTACAGAGCGTCACCTGGCAAATGAAACTGCTGTTGTGCCACAAACCGAATCTAATGTCGCCATAAAAAATGTCGTTAGCAGACGCCCACGCGAACTGGTGCAAAGTAAAAAAAGTTAAGCGCCGCACCCGCTATGTCATATCGAGATGCTGCCGTGGTGAAACAACGTGCTCCACTTAAATCACCCGTTGTAATGGCATCTTAACTATTCGAATCTAAGTATTAAATTGAATACTTTGTTGGTGTTGGAAGAAATAATAATTTTAACCGTGATCTCAAAAGGGGGCATTACTGTGTAGACTTGCCTATAACCTGTTGCGCTATGCAGTCATTTCGGGCTCCCATAATTCAACAATGTGCTTTGGATGTTGATTTAGAGTATCCTTAGACTTCCTTAATAAAAAAATATTAGTCGATTTATATGCTGCAACTGGGAAGCTATGCATGCTATATATGCTATGCATTATAAACTACAAATAATAGCAGGTAATTTATTTATCATCGCGATTACTGTTATAGGTTTGCACTTATAATTTAATCATTGAATCCACTGTAAGTCTCAAATACTTGTGCATTTTGCTCAGGCGTTATATGAACGGGTGTTAATCGTGGAATGCGTCGATCTTGCGGCAAAAAACTATGCTGTTAGAAGCCGGAGGCAATGAACCCAACAACTGGGACACACAAAAACATTCTGGACGAAGGAAAAAGTGCCGAATCAATCAATGGAAGCATGGAATCTCCCGGCGTTGTTACCAAATAAACAGGGTATATGAGGAAAATCTAAATCGTTTCTTAAAGTCTGATTTCGAACGCATTCTCGTAATTAACTAATCCATTTAAAAGAAAAGATACATCGAAGCCGTTATTGAAGTAATAGCACAGATTAAAGAATAGAATAGAATAGAATAGAATATATTTATTTGCACAGAATACATGTTAAGTAAGGTGTTACATAAGTAGATATTGGTACATTGTATATTCTGCCTGTTTAAGGCATGCAATATTTATTATTACAATTATCGAAACTTATTATTAATACAATTTTCATTTATTTCCAATTTATATTTTAGCTATTAATATTTATTAAAATGCATTGTATTTCCTTTATTATTATTTCAAATTATTATTAATAAATAATAATACCTGTAATAGTCAAAATTCAAAGCAATCTCAATCCAGCTAAATGATAATACTCCTATGTGAGAATGTGAGAACTTCCATTTATGTATTATTTCCTTTTTAAACTGACAACTAGAGAATATCTTTGTTCGGCGTTTTGCATTTTTATTATATACAAACCCAGATAGATATTATATTATAACGAAAAATAACGAAGTATGACGAGACAATTTTGGGATTAAAACCAAATCTTCTTGTTATTGTTCCCTATTGGGTAAGATAAATTTGTATGTAAATCAACAGTACAATTTTTGAAATTTTGTACAATAACAAGGATATAGGATCATAACTCCTAAAACATTGATTTTCCCATAAGGCAATAAAATTCTCAGACGATCTGTGATCAATAAAATATTAGAAATCAATCAGGAAATAATATGTTTCCTATGCAAACTTTTACTGAAACATTTCTTTTTCTTGTACGAACATAGAAATGTTATTGGTACATAATAATTCCAACATTTTATTTATCTTATTTATTATACTTGAATGCACATCGAGTTAATATTTATGACAACAACATTGAATATTTGAGAATTTAAGATATAGTTCGAATAGCATTATGTTTGCGCAGTGTAATAGATATTTTAAAACACCATTCCAAATCTGATTTTAATGTACCATATGACTAATGTTACTATAATATATAGTAAAACAAAACAAAAAAATGTTCAATAAGTGACACATTGTACTTGAAAGATATTCTGGTATAAGTCAGAACAAGCCTATATAACAGACACATAAAACACCTGACAGAAATGTAAGTACTCTTTATAGATTTGCTCATAAATAATGTATGGGAATGTAAATTTTATATCGGTACTTCACTGGCATTTCTTGCATATAAAAGCTGTATTATAGTATTCAAACAGTGCCTAAATAAAGTTCGAGTAAAAAACCGTTGTAATACTGTAGGAGGTCGTAAATCAACAGCTCCATTGCAATCAATATGTCTGTCAGGCTTAAAAAAATACAGTTCATTATGATAAAACATGTTCTACATACTAGATCCGTTTTGGAGCACATACTCATTAAACGTGCTCCCAAAATTATATGATACATTTATATTGTCAATAATTTACGAGTAGTACTCATTTGATGTTCATTTTTTTTGTTTTGAGAAACGCGAACTGCGAAAATTTATAAAAGTAACACCTAAATCACATCATGGATAATCGTGTAGACGTCAGAATCAAATATTTTGTGTCTAACCTATTCTTACTATTCATTAACTCCTTCATTCTAATCATTTTTTAGATTAAGGACTTATAGTGATGTTGGTTATTATCCCTAACAAATAAATAAAGATGTCTGCTTACACATTTAAGGATGCAAGTTGGTTCCACCTTTTTTTGTTTTTTTCTTGGGAGTTGCGGGCAAGGTAATCTCGTCAGTGGCGTAGCAAGGCGTGGACGAAGCGGGCCATCGCCCCCGCATCCTCGCGCCCAGAGGGGCCTGGCACCCGAAGGGACCCTGCTCAAAACCACATTGGATAAATGGTTCAAAAAGACTGATCACCGACAACAAAACCCTTTAATTTATCTGTCGGTCTCAACTAAAATTACTAATACCCGTTAAATGAAAAAGCACAGCACTTTTAGGTAAAACATACGCAAAGGGCCTCTTTGAGACATTTCGCCCGCGCCTAGGTTAGACCTCGCTACGCTACGGATCCTAGTGTATGTTTGAGGACCCAAATAGCGAATTAGGCAAAAGGGCAATAGATTGGGCCTGCCCGGTCCTAGACCCCCTATGGCGGTGATGCCTTGTCCTGCAGTGGGTGCTTAATTATTATAACCTTATATAAAATAAGTTACAACTTGTCTTATATCTAGTCTAAATCAGTTTCTTTTAAAACGAAGGCATGTAATGTACACTTGTTAGTGTGCAATAACCAATTGCGAATTAAACTTGTAGTTCGCGGGTAGAATTGCACGCTTCAATAATCCGCTGTCAAATATAATGATAGGTTGGGATTTACGAGCATTCTCTTTACATCGCAGGGTAATTGTCGTCTACGGCTCAAGTTGAGTAACACCATGAAATCACTTATGTTTGCTAGGTTTGCGAAAAATTGGTAACGACATCTTATACTAAATATCACTTATGGTTGCAGCACACAACGCACAGCGAATACTTGGAACCGGTGTTCCGACTGCGCCAGCCAGGGTCATTACGGCACCCGAATGGATTTTACTCATGATATTATATCTATCTAGCCATCCCTCTAGCGCCTGAAGCTGAAGATCGAGACCTACTCTGTTCTATACTTTAGCTCGTAGCATTTAATTTGAGATCAATTTATTTCGATTTAATTGTTAAGGGTCGTCGCGGACTATATGTGCCCATAGGCTGTAGATGGATGACACTCAAATTGACACGAATACCTATCGTTTACTACATCAAATTTAAGCATTGTATCATTAGAACTTCTAGCGAATTCTTTACGTAACGATCTGTGATTGCTATTAAAAGCAAAAGACTCCCAAGGATTGAAGCTAATTAGATAAAAGAGTTTACTTTGTCTAATGGTAGAATAACCTCTCTCTCCCGTCATAATAATGTGATGCTATTGACCTGGTTGTGATCTAAATTTGCTAACTTGCTAGATTGCGAACCTATTTCCCTATAAATAACCTGACGTACAATCTCGAGCACTCGCTTTGGCAAACATCATAAAAGTAAAATGGAAACAAGACACGTTTGAATCAGATTCACCTTCGATCGCCGTGCGTCGGTAATGCGCCTATTGTTTACCAGATAACGCATTGTTCCATTCGCGCGTACTCACTAAACTGTTGAGACACCGCGCCACGTGATGATGGGTGGCCCGATAACAAAATGCTATTTGAATGTGCGTTCAAAGTTTACAAAAATTTACAAATTCACTGCACAAAATTTGCGAATACTCAGAAAGCACACGTGACAGCGGTTAAGGCTGAGAGTCATCTGCGCTCGCCAATTGCTCGGTGAAGCTCTAAAGGCCATCTGCGGCCAACAGCAGTAGTCAGTTAGAAAAAAAACGTGACATCGAATGGTTACTATTGTGATGTTTCAAGTCACACAGAATTACCATTTTATTGGGTAGAGGTACCACTTTTGATACATATGTGGTGCCTTTACATATCCCATAGTAGTCATATGTATTATGTGACGACCCATTTGGTGTTGCGGTTGAGACGTCGACTGCAACACCAAGGGTTCTGGGTTCGATCCCCGGGCAGTACAAACATTTGTGTCCATGAACATGTCTGTTTGTAATAGTCTGGGCGTTTTCTATGTATAATATGTATATTTACAAAAAAAAATGTATAATATAAAATATATAATGTCAGTGGATATCTATTTTTATTTATTTTCGGTAGAGTTAGGGCGTGTAGCTTAAGAAGCTTGGCTCTACATAAGATCTGATATCTTTTTCACAGAGCGAACCCTATGTTGTAGTCTTGGCAACATTTTACATGTTTTTTTGGTGGGATTATAACTATCCTTACATATCTATAATCTCATTTTATAAATAACTGCGCTATAGGTTACAAAATGATAATAGCTTTTATGAGAAGGTTTCTAAGCCGATAATTTATTTCACCTTTGTTTTTACTCTCTCTCTCTCTCTTCAACCTATAGCAGTCCACAGCTGACATAGATCTCCCCAATTGTCTTTACTGTTCGTGACATTATCCTCTCTGTACTGCAATTACAGAGCTAAGACACATGAATGTCTTAAAAAAACATTACATCGGTGACATGCAAAAGAGCTCAGTACTCGTACATATACGTGTTTTGATACCTTAACCGAATTGAATTGCTCGAATAGGCACCTGGGGTATACATAGGACAAGCGAGTCTGATTTCAGTTGAAAATCCTTCAATGAAAAAGTCGTGTAGACTATTTGTCCAGAAATGGACGATGTAGGGTTTAGTTAGTTACTCAATGAATGAAGGTAAGTTGTAGGGTATACAAGTTACTCTATGATTGTAGGTGAAAAGGTGTGGCAGTAGTAAATAGCAGTATATCTTATCTATAACCGTTATATTGCTAAATAAATAAGCCAATGTTCACCATAACTTACACAATATTTTACAGAATATTAAAAAGATCTTAAGCAATTATAAATTGATGTAAATAAATTGATAGCATTTAAATAAATTCATACCAACAAGTAACACCTAGAAGTACCTAAATTAATTAAGTTTGTTACTAAATAGATTTTTTTTACTTTTACTTTTTACTCGATACTGAGTCGCCTAGGTAGTCACCACTGCAGCTAGTGTCGTTGACCGCAGCATATCGTCCCTTGAAATAGGAGTGTTTTTCACTTCTGTATTTCGGGATAAGGGCACTGTAACTAGATTTACTGGATATAAAAGACCTAATATCCTCGCTCGGGAAGCACGGATGACGTTAGCAGGAGTCTTCACGGAACATAATTACTATCTATTATTTATTTACTGCTTTTGTCATGGCGTATCACTTTCAACCAGGTGAGCGAGCTGACCGTCCCGTTCACCTTTGACCTTAAAGAATCTCGTGTTATCTAACAATCATTTGTTAAATAATTGCATCTCAGTCATTTATTGAAGTCACTTATATCACAAATTACTCGGAAATAGTGAAGCGAGCGTATTATGTATTGGGATATTAATCCTAACAATCCATAAAGATATTTAGGAAGAACCTTGAAATCAAAAAGAAGTATTCGTGACCTTTGTTAGACATAGTTTTCGTCACTTGCGTCACGAAGCGAAAGTACACGCGATTGCACGCGAGTTGTGACACAACAATTAGAGCTTGTGACATACGGTGACGACTCATCCACAATAAAATTTTTTTTCGTTTAGTTTTGTATAGGTATGTATAATTTTCTAGGGCTTATGAACATTTTACTGTTGGCTAATGACAACCTTCACCGGAAATGAAACATTTGGTATCTATTAGTTTATAGTATCTTAGGAAAGAAAAAGATCGCTTAAATAGTGTCGACCTGAAAGCTACATGCGAGTCAAAAGGTGTCTTAGAGTGGGACACAGATTCGGCTTAGAGGGAAGGCGACCACTTAGGCGTGTTGTCGTGAGAAGGCTAGGTAAACCAAATATGTATTAGGAAAACCGATCCGGTACGTGTTTGTATTGTATCGCTAATTGTCAACTAAAACCGTAACGTAGTGTTATAAAAACATGGGAAAAGTCGTTTTGGCAGACCGTAAAAAGAAGCTCGGTTGATTTGTTAGTTCTTACCTTCTAGTAAGTACAAGAAACAATGTATGTGTTATTTTGCTGTGTAACTATGTTATTGTACAGGTTCATCAAATCTCGGGTCACAAATAATACATCTCTAAATGAAAAATCGTTTCACTAAGTAGGGCATGAAATATGCTTATAATTCTCGTTTTTTTTTGTTTATCAATGTAGTATATACCGATGACACATGCTTGAGTATCTTAAATGATCTAGGTACGTTCTACCACAGATTAAATAATATAAAAAAATAGCAACAGAGCCGTAACAGAGCCTTAGAAGATTAACAAAGCTGGTCGCGTACATGTGAATTGCGTCGCTTTGTTATTTACAGGCGTTCTATTTACTGTTCTGGATCATTACACTAGCGTGGTCAATAATGTTTTGAACGGACAAACACACGAAATTGACTGACTGTGTGCGTAGCGGTTTTAGACATTCCCAGCTTACTTAGTCAAATGTTATTTATAAGATTATGTCTTGTGACAAGCATTTTCTAGCGTTTTAAAGTTGGGATTAGGACTTAGGACATCCTGATTAAAACCTGTATAACAAAAAATGTAGTCGTTGCAAATTAGCAAATTGAAGAATAGTGTTACGTGGTTCCTACAATAGGCACAAGGGTGATAAAGCTTACTTGCAACTCGAAAACAAATATACCTACCTTTCTCCTTTTAAAATTTGTATACGCGCTTGCATGTTAAGAATCGTATAACCATTATTTATGTTATGCAAACAACTTAAATGATCATGGTCTTGTAACCGTTTGATGAATGTCACACTAACTGTCAAGTTTTTATATTTGTTATAAAGCTATATATCGCAGTTAAAATAAATTTGTATAATTAAAACTTTTACTACCTAACGTTATTTAAGTTACGTTACATGTTACAAATACCTAATCTTTCCTAAATTATTTTAATATAAACACACTTTTAAAAGAAGAATAATTTAAGTAACCATAAATATAATAAATTACATGATATTTATGGAGCCAACGATTAAGAGGTCTGGCAGGAAAAACGTCATAGCCATTTGAATATTATTTAACTTAATATTAAACTCCATAGACTTCGTGTTCTATCCTACACGCAAAATTGACATCTCAATTGTAACTGTGTTAAATGAATATGTATCACATCACATACCAACCAGTTTATATCCAGGTGGTATGAATTTACGCCAAAGATTTATTGTATTGTCTCGGTGATCATACAATAAAGTGGACCCTAGTTGGACTTGACTTGTTGTACTCATTTCATTACCGTTTTAATTGCGCACAGATATCAATCGATCAGTGTATTCACAACGTGTATGGAACTTAAATGATGTACTCAATACTAAATATTATTTGTGAATGCGCATACACACTAAGTTTTTTTTTGTCGGAATGACTTATCGCAGTTGGCTTAAGCCCGAAATTTATGCAACGAGCCTAAGGGTATCTCAGAATGGGACGCGAACCTCGGCTTAGGGAGTTGCAATACCTACACACTGGTCTTAAACATTCATGGTTCTGGAAATATGACAGCAATGCTAACAGGCACGTTTCTAACTTTGTGAGTACAGTGGGCATGCCAACAAAACTATTCACTAGTAGTAAGAATTGCGAATTCATAACTCATATTTTTGAAGTTTTAAACAACCTTAATTTGGAAGATACTGATTAACAATATCATGCGTGCCAAATTAGCATTAAGCAATAGGGACATCTTAAAATTATAAGTTACGTCATCATAATGTACATGACCAATAATTTGGGTTAACGATTTGTTCACTGCACAGAAGTTACTCAATAGCATAAAGCACTAACAATAAGAAAGAGGCGTCGTAGATTTTTTACCATTCTGTAATCCGTATGGAAACGCTGTAGATACGTATGAAGTTTACTTATATGTTTTATTTTATCTGTATAAATAGTAAATCCCTGTCAGCCTGATACTAACAGACAAAAAATGTAAGGTGAAAACTACAATGTACTTATAAAGCTATAGCTTTTGGTAAAGATCGCTAATGAATGCTGGTGGAGGAAAGCGGAGGACCGATATGCGTTAAATAGGGGAGGCAGACTGCGACATGCTGAAGAGACGTAAAAAGATATTGATCGTTGCCTATCTAACACAAAACAATAGCACCGCGAGTGCGTTAGCTAAAATGTTATGACACTAGGAAACTAAAAATGCGGAACGAAAAGGAGATACTTAGTGGCTAATAAAAAAATATTTTTTAAGATAAACCGTTTTTCGTTTTGTTTGTCGGTAATAATTTGCGAATGACTGGACGCTGGCCAATTTGAAAAAGGCCAGTCACTTTATTTGCTCGCACTACATTGCATATAGTCATTGACTTATTGCAATAAAGACAGAAAAATACTATCTCACGAAGAATCTCAAATGAAAGATACGAAACTATACGTTCCAGGCGTTATGAAAAGATGCATGATATTGATATTCAAGTGCCAAAAACCTAAGTAAGAAATGATCATCAGCCTATAGCATCCTACTGAAGAGCACAGGCGTACCCATGAAAACAGGTCGTTTCAAAGTACGCGGGCGTAAAGCGGATTGCTAGGGTGGGTGATAACGTCTACGAGTACTATCCTAAGATTGTATCCGGGACCGTCATCTCATCACGGTCTAATTTTTTTTTTTACTATGTGGTAGACTTAGTACATACTGAGTCGTCTAGGTAGGTACCACCGCAGTGCTAAGTGTCGTCCCGTGAAACAGGAGTGTTACGCACTTTTGTGTTTCGGGATGAGGGCACTGTAGCTAGTAAAATTAGTGGGTATAAGAGACTTAACATCTGTCGTCTCGGGTGCCTGGCGCAGTGCGGCATTGATGGAGGATAATTACTCTCAGTCAGTTGTTGGTCTCCTTCTATGCCGCTCTGTTATGGTTAGGCGTATCACTTACCATCAGGTGAGTGTCCTGACCGTCCTGTACACTTATAACATAAAACATATCCACACAAAGTAACTTTCACAATTCATTCTCGCGGGATTCCAACCAGTGACTCTCGGATCATGTAGCGATCTACACCCCTATACCACGGAAGCAGTTAAGAAACGAAAAATGAGAAAATGTTACAATAGTTTGTACAAACAGAAGGTTCAATATACCCACATAGTAGCTTAACTCAGAACTCGTGTCGTCGACAGTAAATTTTTCAAACACTTACTCAGCAAACAAAGTCTCGAATAGCTGATTTTATTTTTCATTGAAATAACGGTAAAAAGCTTTTAATACCTCGTTTGGAACAATTTGCCCTAAACAAGACAATTTTTCTGTAATATAATGTATTTTTACTAATAGACAAGTTAGCTGAAGTTAGTGAAGCTGAAGCTCAAGGAATCCTTCATTATATCTACTATCAGAAATGGAAAACAACTGTAGAATGTTAACCAGCCAGCAGGTTTCGGGCCTATGGCTATAAGTATTCCTTAATAGTAAAAGTGATTGTGGGAGGCCTTACTTTATCCAGCAGTTTTGCTCAAGTGGTAGGAGATATTAAATTCGGTACATAACTAAAGTCAACGATATACGTCGCCCGACCAGCAAGTTAAATTGGTAGTGGGCAGGATGCATAAGTCACTGAACTGGTGACCGTTGAATCAGACGAGTTGACTATGGTCGTGGAAAGCGTAGCTTAAGATGCCATTCGAATCAATTAAATAATGACTTGTAAGATATCATTGGTAGAGGCCGGATGAGGAGAATAGAGAACAAAGCTATCAGTATTGAATAAAATAAAAGAGGGATACCTACACGCAGCATGGACTGGAGAAAGCCTTAAGCCTTTTTTGAAGCTTAGCATAAGAACTTAGAACAAGTGTTTCTATTCATAAAAAACAAATACAAAATTAGCTCACTTACATCATTACAGCACAGCGTGGAATGTTCATTTGCAATACGCAATTCAATGATGGGTAATATTAATAAAATATTCATCAAAAAATTCCAAGAGGGATCACCGACCCCAGTTCTGGATGCAGCAAAATAATAATCGCTCGCAACGGAAATCCCAGATGGTTAACGTCTTTTTTGTTCTTCGTCGACTCCCCGAATAATGAATGCCTTTTACTTCGTCATCGCAGATACAATCTAATAAGTAAAATTACATGTTGCAAAATTTTAACGAGAAAATACAACTTTCTGGAAAAATACTTTTATAAGTATTTTACTTTCATTACGAGTATAGTACTTTACAATAATAATTGTTTCTATTTAGATAAAGATAAAGATAAAAAATACTTTATTGCACGTAAAAAAAAAACATACAAAACAGATAACAGAAAAAAAAACAAGTACAACATGGGCGGCCTTATTGCTTAGGTAGCAATTTCTCCAGGCAACCTTGGATGAAAGAACAATGCGTAACGGTCAGCGGCTAGTGCAAAACAAGTAAAATCGTTATTCTAAATAACTACAAATAATAACAAAATAGTACATATACTAAGTACACACTACTACATAAATAATTAAAGAATAAACTAATAGATAGTATATAATAAACTAATACATAAATAACTAATGGAAGATAGGATAAAACAAACTATAATCAGAATTATATGAAAGGAATGACAGATACAGTACCTACAGCACAGGAATAAAAGTGAAAGAAAGTAAAGATCAAAAGAGTTTTTTTTCCAAGTAATGTTTTTTAATACGGCTCTTAAAAGTCTCAAGAGACGGTGCACGACGAATGTCTCAGGCAAGGAATTCCACAGCTTGATTGCTCGAACTGTGAAAGACCTCGCATAGAAGTCAGTCTTGTGAGACGGCAGGTCAAGCGTTAATTTAGAACTGGCACGCAAATTGCGGACCAAGGTTGCAGAATGAAAAATAAAGCGATCTTTAGATACGGAGGGGTGTAAGGGTGGGAAAGAGTAGAGTAAAGGAGGGATAGAATGTGGCAGTCCTTCTACGGGCAATAGGCAGCCATTGAAGTTGGGACCTATAAGAAGAGACGTGGTCATACTTCCGCAGGCCAAATATATAGGTCTGTTTTCATTTTGCCTATGGTCAACGCAATTTAATGTGTATAAATCATTAACAATAAGTAAAATAATTGTGTTTTAATAAATTGATGACAACAGATAGGTGAAAATTTAAAAAAAGTTCATTAATACGTAGGTTTTCAGCTTTTGCCCGTAGCTTGGATCGCGTGGACTTTGGTCAGCCGCACAATATTCTTATATCTGAATACATTTGTAAAATCAATATGAATTTATATATTTTTTTCAAAAGCTAATTTATGTTCAGTAGTTTTGCGAAAAAGAGGGTGCAGTTAATTCATCCGAGTTAATTCACCCAGGTGAACCTAATACCTACACTTCTTTCGTCTTACTTTTCTTTATATTTTTTTAAAATATATTTATATCTTGAATTATTATAATTAGCACTTAAAATTAATACATTTAGCGATGTCCATGTGGCCACCACCGATGCACTCCTTTAAGGTGCAGATGTTGAGGTGGATGGACCAGGGGAGTCGGCCTCTTTTTGGCTTGACTCTCCGATGCAATGAGTTTGTTAGGATTGCATCGTCCCTCCTCTTCAAAGCCATCATCATGTTATACTCTAGAATTTGTGCGTTTGTGGTTTCTGTCCGTCCTTTGCATTAGACGAGCCGAGCGTCATTGTTGGCGTTGTCGGTGTAATATACACACGATTTAGTGTGTCTAGAAAGAGCGACGACCGCGTGTGGTACACTTTTGCCGGATTGTCCTTTGACAGCCTTATTTGTAATATTCATTTCCTAAATCATTTAGGTACTATATGCAGCTAGGGTGTACACAGTTTTCCTACCATAAGTTTATTTTAAACATGTAACTTCTATTACAAAGCAAACCCGTCGAATCACTTATTATTATGCAGTTTTCAAATAAATTAACTTTTCATAATAAACGTGAGTATGTATTTACAGGCAGATAATGCAAAAAGGTTATTCGCCTCTCCTTCATTTTACAAAATGGCACTTTAAACTGACATGTAATGGAAATGACAACTGATATTGTTATCCACGCCAACCATCCAAATTTAAGTTTTGAATAAGTTTTAGTTGTACACATCACTCCATCTAAGCACAGATGGCCAGAGCTACTAGAATAGCTCTAGATTTAGCACTTGGTACGTAGATTATGGTATCTCAAGGAAACTGTAGCAAAACAAAGTGGATGCCTATTCAGCTGACAGGCTTGTTCAACTAGATCTAGATCAAGGCAGGTTTTCTGTCTTTTTTTGTATTAATTTTGTGCAACAACATACTTTTTTTTGTACATAAGGAGTACATTTGCATTTGTTTTGTTTACAGTTTCCCTGAAAAAAATAAATCCTGCCGTATCCAGGGTATGGAGTGCAACCAAAGCCGTAGTCATCAAAACGCCAGCAAAGCCGCTTGTTTGCAATGTTGTTGTTAACAAGCTTGAGTCCGCTCTTGAAAGGATAGCAGGGGTCATTGTATCAGGTGTTACCGAACTTCGAAACAAACAATTGCCTAGAGAAGAAAAATATTTGGAAAGAGAACTGGATAAAGTACGGCAAAGAATGTCAGGACTTGGAAGAGGCGGGGGATCATGTTGAAGAGTTCGAAATTATTTAAAAGTCCAAAGCTACTAAGTAAAAAGTTTTTTAATGAGTTTTATTCATTTTAGCTACCAGTAAGGCACTCAGACCAGTCTTAGGAACATCGTGGCAATATGCGAAAACAGAAGTTGTTCCTCCCATGACTCTCAGTTTTTTTCATGGACCTGGCGGGAAAAAGTTAGAGAATACTGTAGGGTCAAAATTCGATGGAATAATTTCTAGCTTGCAACAAAAAATTAAAGATATTGAACAAGAAGAGATGAGAGTGCAAAAGGAAAAAGAAGCTGCTATCATAGCAGCACAAGAAAAAGCTCGGGTTGCTGCGAAAGCTAAAGAAGAATTAAGAAAGAAAGAAGAAGAACAAAAACTTAAGGAAGTGGAAAAAGCAGCGAAAGCTAAAGCCGATGCAAAGGCTAAAGAAGACGCAAAAAAAGCGTCGGAAAAACCAAAAGAAGTACCCAAACATGACAAAAAGTAACCAGCAAAAAAATAGTTTCCATCTAACCGGATAAAAAGTAAAATGTTATAGTTCTCTTTTGTAGTTGTAAATTGTTTGATGTTGTTTGTTTGTTGTGATGTAAAAAAATGAGTAGACCTAAAATTATTAAATATGTTTTTGGGAATCAATACTTTTTTTGTACACTTATTTCTTTACACTGTTTGTGTAAAAGAACCCCTATATTTCCAGTAGTTAACAACTTTGGAGTATGTTTATGCAGTTTTATCTTTCAACTTGAAGGGTTTAGCCTTAGAAAGCATTTAAAAGAGTACTATTTATTTTACTAAAACACTGTCATTGGGTAAATATTGTTTTCACGTTGAAGTGTCTCGTAATTATATTTACGCTATTACCATGTATTTTATATATTTTGTTACTTGACAACTTTCACCAAAGAATATAGGTATAACAAGGAGAAAGGTAACTTTTTGTTATAAAATAAATAAATAATAATAAAATACACAGACATTCACACAGCGCCATCTAGCCCCAAGTTAAGCGTCAAACCTATATTATGGGTACACAACAACGGATAAACATACTTATTTTTTTTTTTGTAAATACTTACATATTATTAATAGAAAACACCCAGACCATTACAAACAGACATGGTCATGCACACAAATGTTTGTACTGTCCGGTGATCGAACCCGGAACCCTTGGTGTATTAGCCGACGTCTCGACCGCTACACTAAATGGGTCGTCAAATAAAAATGAACATGTTATCATGTCAGTCAACACCATAGATATTGCGCTACAATTTTAAATCTCAGGTCCACACTATTGTTAATCAATCCTATTAATAGGTACTCCATCAGTTGTCCAGACAGTCGTCTCATCATGATACCGCCTAAAATTAGCGTGCTATATATCCTATATCTATGCCTAAAACTCTTGAGCTTAAACCTTAAAGTAGCTAATACTCAAGTACCTACTCAATATTCTATGGTAGAATCTCAGAGCAGAAAATACGTATACGTATATATACGTATACCTACGTATTTCGTATAAACGGTATATACTCCATGCCATCTTCATGCTAATATGTAGGTACTATAACTTATTTTTTTATCTAGGAACTATAAAGACTTTATGGTTCCTAGTTTTTTATCCTATCAATTTTATTGACATTTTAAATAATATGTCATTGCTCCATATTAATTAATATTCTTGAGTAGGCTTGGTAAAATATTACGAAAATTATAAAGATATTCAAAATGAATATCGGAGTAAGGTCGCTAAAATTTGTAAATAGTTTATTTGGTAAGAATTCAAAATATTTTATTTTTAAACGATGCCATTTTAATCAACTTGTTAATGCTTCCAATGATAGTTATATACACAGCTGTACCTCAGACCCATAAAACTGTATGTACATGCTCTTCAAAGAAGCACGAGCGATATTACTATTTCACTATGACATGTAGCGAGCGACGTGATTATGAATGAAAATCTACCCAACTAACACGATGGGCAGAATTTTGCCGCGGACACTGATTGAAATTGTGCATCTCGTTAGTTTCTTGTTTATCTAAGCCTTATTATGACGCGATAAGGCCAAAAATACGATGTATAATTTTATATAAATATATATAAATATCCACTGACATTCACACAGCGCCATCTAGCCCCAAGTTAAGCATGAAGCCTGTATTATGGGTACTAAACAACGGATAATATATGTATAAATACCTTTTTTTTTCGTAAATACATATCATACATAGAAAACACCCAGACCATTACTAACAGATATGTTCATGCACACAAATGTTGTACTACCGAGGATCGAACCCGGAACCCTTGTGTTGCGGCCGACCTCTCAACCGCAACACCAAATGGGTCGTTATGTTATATATACATTTTTGGTTGTTAATTCTTCGTGATTGTGCATCTATTTGTTATTTATTGTATATCTAAGTCTATGGTAAGCTAAATTGGCCTGCGGCGCAAACACCTAATTCAGATACAGATAAAACAAAATTATATGATTTCCTTAAATAAAGAGCTATACATACTACCTACCCAAATACACATACCAGCCGCCATGGACGTATAACCGTCCATAAAAGCCGCAAACAAGAGTTAACTAGTATAATGGATTAAAATCGGAAATAGTATTTTGTTATTTTCTTGACCCTTTAACTGCCGCAGTTACATATAATTAACAAACACACCTTAAGTTCTTTTTTTCGTTCAACTTGTTAAAATAGCCTTTTTTCAATTATACCAATTTTCAAACCAGGGGGCTTACTAACATTTTTTAAACAGTATTTATATAATGACGTCAACTTTTTGTACCAGAATAAAAGGAAAAATATTATTGAAACACTGATTTAAGACATGGCGGCAAGAAGTCCCTTAATAACCTGTTTGACCGATATATTATGTTTTAATTTAAGGTACTAGAGTTTCCATGATTCAGGAGCTTACTGAGATTTACAAGCCAACGATCACAAGAAACAAAAAGAAATTGATGGGATTCATTCAGGGTATGTACCTCTAAAGGTAATAATGTTCATTATTTTAGGTATATTTTTCTTTTAATACGTTAATCTTAATTCATTGCTAAACAAATTCTCCACACAAAAAACAGGGTCTTTCGGCTTATCAGCATCCCTCATCGGCATTGCGAGTAGGTGAGGTTGGCTTAAGGGGGTCCCATAAAGATGTATGCTGGGATCCTCACCGACGTCTCAACCATGCCGATGCGGTGTGATGTAATGGTGCATGAACATGTCTGTTTGTATTGGTCTGGGTGTTTTCTATGTATAATATGTATGTTTTATCCGTTGCTTGGTATCCATACTACAGGCTTCACGCTTAAATGCGCTGTGTAAATCAGTGGGTATTTATTTATGTATTTAAATTATAAATAGAGTTAACATAGTATTGGAGACTCCTTCAAGTAAGTAAACAATTGATAAATAAAATATTATTATTGTGTTTCCAAATATTCTAGATAAAACAGCCCAAGCTCGTCAATCTGAAATCGCCAAGAAGGTGAAGGTTGCCAAAGGATTTTACACATTAGAAATGGCTCTTCCTAATGTTAACGAAATGCAGGTAAAGCAGTGACTAAAACATTAATTTTTATTGCAATTACTATATGAATGACGAAATAACAAGTGTAACTATACTATACCTAACTATAATAGGTTGATTAAATATCTCATTCCGGCACGGAACGTAACATTAGGTAAAATGTAAACAAACTATCTTCTCAAGAATATTTATGTTGATATACTTTAATAATTACATAATATTGTTTTCGTAGAAATTGAATGCAGACTGGCTTTGGTGAAGGAGTTCTTTCAGTCTGGTTGCTACAGTATCTCACGTGAGGCAAGCCTGGCTTTTGATTCTAGTGGCATTGAAATTGGATTGTGGTTCTTTTTGGGAGAAACCATCGGAAAATGCACATTGTTGGCTATAAGTATAATTTATTATAATTTAATTTTATTACCTAGCGTTTTGTGATGATGTTGCTAACTTTTTGTTTAATGTTTGGTAACTATGATTAACCTATTTAGGTTCACAATGTGTAATTTCATCTTAACTTTTGGTGACAAATTGTTGCATTTTTTTTTCCAATTTGTTTTTTAAATATTTGCTAACCAATAAATGATAAATATAAAAAAATAAATTATATTTTATTCGTTTCCACTGTATTCTGCATTTCGTCTGGTCAGGATTGTGTAACCTGATCATCGTAATGAGGTTATAATAGAGATTTTAGATGATGACGCAATTTTTTGGGTTGTAAGTAGGTACTGAAATTTTGTTTTAATAGCTATTTAACAAGTGACTGGCGTTTTGTAAATTGTTTGACCTTCCTGTGTTATGGACGCAGGAAATGAAACGGTAGTTATTATACCTACCCTTAACAGATACGTTTTATTTATTTTCAATTTACCTATAGCTGGCTTTAGAAATATAATGTTTTAAAATATTCAGTTGTTAAAAAATATAGGGCTTATTTTTAAACAATTTCATTTCATTTCATTACACTGTGCCCCGCGATATTTTTAAGACATAATATGCCGCGGCGTTTATCGCTCGGCATAGGTCTCATGGTGTCCCCTATTCTACACCAGATATCCCGATCTTCCGCTTTTCTCATCCAGCCTTAACCAGCGTACTTTCGCAAGTCGTCGATCTATCGGACCGCAGGGCGTTTTAGGTTCCGCTTGGCAAGACTCGGTTTCCAATCAAGAACTCATTTGCTAAAACGGCCATCGGTATTGCGATATACGTGACCAGACCATTGCCACTTCAATTTGCTGATCCGGCGAGCTATGCCGGTTATTTATAATTCTCTCAAGAATAACATCATTTCTGATTTAATCCCCGAGAGTTCCCTCGGAGGTTCCTAGTGCCCGCTGAATGACTTTAAACTTATAAACTGATCCCGCAGTCAGTGTCCATGTCTTAGCTGCACATGTCAAATAATAACAACTGTAGTCTTAAAGCATAGCGGAATCGTTGACAAATTGACCGAAGTCTACCCAGCCCAACTGAATCCTTCTACTAGCTTCGACAAAAGCTTTGCCGGCCAAGTTGGATGGTTTGGCTCAGGTAGATGTATTCCTGCATAACCTCGAGCAAGAATCCATTGATGCATATTTGTAGTGGCATAACAATATGACTTTCGTCTTGACCAGATTAATGCCAAGCTCTCGGGGAAATTCATTTACGCTGTCGAACATTTTAGCTCTGCTTAAGACTCGGTCACGCACGACAACGATATCATCAGCATCACGAAGATGAAAATAAAGTCTCCATTGACGATGACGCCACGTTCAGACTGGTCCAGAGTCTTAAAGATATCTACGAAGTTCATTTTAGTATAGGTTTCAAGTTTATTAAAAATACTAAGACAATGTATTATCACTTCATAGTATAAAACAAAGTCGCGTTTTTGTCCCTATGTGCGCTTAAATCTTTAGAATTATGCACCGGATTTTGATGCGTTTTTTTTAAATAGAGTGATTCCAGAAGGAGGCTATATGTATAATAACATCCATTTAATAGTGGGAAATACTGTTTTTTTTCAGGTTTCTAATGTGATGTCATAAATAATTTAATTTCTTCCGCTTCTACATTGCAAACGCAGTCTGAACCCCTACAAGATTTATCAAAATAATGTACTGAGGATTGTATACAATAAAAAGGTATACAGAAAACTCCGCGATGATATATGTTTATCTCATTGGATATCCCATAATATATATTTTTTTGTAATTTACTTTTTACGTCAAATTTTAATGATGGCAAATAATTTGCGAAGCGATTTTAACCATTACAGAATTAATCCTTATCCAATAAAATACCTTAAATACATTGTTGAATTAATATAGATCTATATGGCCCGTTGCAGTATATGATTAAAATGAATATTTTCGAAGATATTACAGATTTAAAAATTGCGGTACGTAGCGTTTGCAGCGCAGTACCTATCGGCCAACTGGAGAGGTGGATGGGAGCGTGCCTATTACGTACATCACCCCATGTAAAACAGGGACGGGTCGCTAGTTTAAATACTAAGATGCAAAATACAAAAAATCAAAGTATTTTCAATATTGTGTACAAGATATTAATTCGTATTTTGTATCTTGTGTCTGTATTACAGATACTTTTATCTAAGACTTATTTTACATCTCTGCATTACAATAAATTACATAGAGGAACCCAAACGATTCATCTACTAACTCTAAATTAAAAAATCGATCGCAATTTTTTGTTACTAGAAGGAACATTCTTGTCAGAGATCTTACTCCGAGGTTGTTTAATTTTTATAAACTTTTATGTACAGCATTCACGTTTCTGATCCTAACAGAAATAGACGTGTGTGACGTATTTTATTATAATTTTTGGTACCTTGCTCAATAGTTTGTGTAATTTGTAGGATGTAATTTTAGTAAAAACTATAAAAGTGGTTTGTAGGCCTGGTGAAAGTTGTCCTATACATGATTTTGTTAAAAATAAAAATTTTGAGTTTGACATATTTTTCAAAATGGCGGCGGAGGTGCAATGCGGTGTTTCCGCGGAAACGCGAAGCAATGAATTATGATTCAAATACAGTCAAAAACTTTTATAAAAATTATATAGATAATAATGAGTGTACATTGCTAGTGTTAGTATTGCATTAAATATCACCCAATCCATCCTTGCAATTTTTCAAACCATTTAAAACTTCTACAGACCGTAATGTTGCGGAGAGTAAATTTTTATTCAATATGTTTCGCATTTGGTCTCAGTGTTCTCTTAATTCTTGCTGGAAGTCGATATACAGATAACACAAATTATCGTCCGTCCTCTGAAAGCCGCAGAAACATAAAAAACTTTTTGAAGATAGAAGATGGAGAAGACAATCTTCCACAACCAGTGCCGACAAACCCCTACGATGGCTCGCCGAATATAGAAAAAATATTAGAAAAATCAAGATATAAAATAAGGTCTGATTTATCAAACTATAACTTTTCTGCATCTGGTGTACAAAAATTAGATGACTTGTTGATGGAAACAGGAGGAAAACCAATACGAAGTTTGATCATATCGACCTGGAGATCAGGAACAACGTTTCTTGGCGAAGTTTTGAATGCAATGCCAGGTAACTTCTACCACTATGAACCCCTCTTGAGTTATAATATTGTGCAAATAAGGGGGCCTCCTTACTCAGATAAAGCTTTAAGCACTATCAAGAGTATGTTTAATTGTGAATATGAAAGTTTGGATGAGTATTTTGAATATGGAAAAGTGCACTTGCACCAATTCAGCCACAACACTAGACTATGGGACCATTGTAAATATAAGAAAGAGTTGTGTTTTGATCCTGACTTCACAGCAAAGTTTTGTAAGCTGTTTCCCTTCCAAAGTATGAAGGTAGTCCGGGTTAGGTTACGGCTCATCCAAGAGCTGCTAGAAGACAAAAAGTGAGTATTATACATTTTATTACTTATATCTTATTACTTGATATTTCATCACTTAACACCATTTAGCTTATCAGGTGGGTGGCAAACATTACCTATTATGTTTGGTTTACTGGTATGCAATATAAATAAATTCCTGTAGAGGTACAAAATTCCAAAAAGAGCTGAATTTGTAGAAATTTATGTTGTTTTTATATTCTACCATTGGATTTAGGGTGCTGTCATTGCTCTTAGTAAATTATCATAAGGATTATTAAAAAATATTATTTGTGATTTGATAAATATTTATTTGTTAGTCATATAAAGAATGGTTAAAGAAGATTTTATCAAGTGTTTGATAATCCATATGTATGTATAATATATTTTCTTCATAGTTTCAAAATCCCATATTAATGTTTTATTCATAAGTTCATAGATATTTTCGTCACTCATTTAACAAAAAAAAATTGGATACATTAAATATGAACTAACTTTATATATGAATTTATTTAATAGAAATAAAGTAAAGTCCTGAAAATTGTGGTATTGTTATATAAGTGAAGATACGTAATAACATTATTTTGTAAATACAAAAGTATTCACTTACCATAGTACAAGTTCCTTGATCCAATTAGAGCTAGATGGTGATGTGTGAATGTTAGTGGATATATATTTAATGTTGCAGGCTCAATTTAAATGTGGTGCTGCTTATCCGGGATCCCCGTGGTGTGATGCAGTCCAGGCAGCATCGTGACTTTTGTCAGCCAGCACCTGACTGCTGGAGGCCTGAACTTCTGTGTGCTGATATGATCAGTGATTATGTGGCTGCAGGTCGGCTACTTCAGCACTTTCCTGACAGACTGATGTAAGCAAAATATTTATATTCGCTCAAGGACTATTGCATAGAACATCTATTGTTTTAGGTGGACGGTTATCTCCACGAATCATTGACTATTTATGAACAAATTTAAAAATTTTCAGAAAAAAACTTATTCTTTTCAATTTATATATTTTAAGCAAAAGTTTTTGTTAGTTTTTATAGTTAAATATTTTTCACTGTGCTACTGTTTTAGCACTGGTGAAATCTATGTAAATGCTTTGCAGTTCCTTGGTTGTATTTTCCACATAACATTTCACATTGTTGTAAGTGGTTTGTTGGAAATTACATTTTATATTGGTTATGAGATTAAAATGAACATTTCCTAAAACGACGGCGACAAACAATAGAATTTCTATAGTGTCTGGTTCTATGGCAGTCAAAGTGTTGAAGAATTGTGCCAATAGTTAAGTATATGGACAATCCATTTGGTGTAATGGTTGAGAAGTTCAGCTACTATACCAAGGGTTCTGAGTTCGATCCCCTGGAAGTATAAATATTTGTGTGCATGAACTTATCTGTTTGTATTGGTCTGGGTGTTTTTGGGTATTATATGTATGTATTTACAAAAAAAAGTATATAAGTATGTTTATCTGTTGTTTAGTACTACAGGCTTCACACTTAACTAGGGGATAGATGGTGTTGTGTTAATGTCAGTGGATATTATTAATGTGTACATAATCTTTATAACATATACAGCACATGTACTTTCTGTGGTAAAACACAAACTAAAATATTATTAAGATCAGACCACTATGTATACATAATATAATATGATTAGTAAAATACTAATTGTCACAAATTACGAATGTTTCGAATTTACACTCCTAGTTAATTACTAATCTACCTTGGCATAAATAAGTTCATTTAACCAGAGATATTTGCTACATGCCCCTAACTTGCAGTATCATTATAGTTCATTGAGTTACATGGGATGGTTTTAAATTCTATATTTTACATGTGTGTTATTTTCTTATCAGATATTCGTCTTTTTTACAGGGTGCTAAGATATGAAGAGCTGGCTCTGAACCCTAAAAATACTACATACAAACTCTGAAATTCTTAGGGCTGACTGCAACACCTTCTATAGACGAGTTTCTCCACTCCCATACTAATGTTGAAGTTGCTGGCGTGAGCTCCACGTTTCAGGTGTCCCGTGATGTGCCTTTCAGATGGAAAAATGTGCTTGATTTTAACTATGTGGAGCAAATACAGGTAAAATATTGTACCAAGTCCAATTTGTTGGCATTGTGCTTTTATAAATTACTTAATTTTGCGGGTCTCTCAGTAGGATGGAGATGATAAAGGGCTTGTTATACAACTCAAAATAGAGGAAACCTAGGGATAGGATGTATGTTGCAGGAGATACACTTTTGAATATAAGCCAACCTCATCTGCTAATGTTACATCCTGCCAAATTAACCAAGCTCTGGCCACTTGTTAATGTGCACTGGCCCTGTATGGTGGATTATTGTCATATAACTCTATTATCTAGTTCATTGCAGACATTGATATAAAGCTAAATAAGGCAAGTTGTAAATCTTGCCACCAAACTACAAATTGTGCTAAAAAGTTTGGCAACCTGCCAATATACACGTAACCAGCTCTGTGGTAAGAACTTTAAACCAATACAAAGCTCCGAGAAGATTTCAGTATTTATTTTTAGACACAACGCAACATATGGGAATCAAAACATATAGCATGAATATTGTTTGATTACTAGGTCACAATATAAGACATCTCAGTGTCTGTTTGTCTTGTATAAATATCAAAAGATTTTTTCAATAATTAGTATTCATAATGGCTAGGGCATGTTGGTTAACTAAATTACCATAAAATAATTTTGGCAAAATAGGTACAAAAACTTCTTCTTACGGTGAAGGAAAACATCGTGAGGAAACCTTCATGCACGCCTGTGAAGAGATTCGAAGGTTGTGTGTGAAGTCGTCCAATCCGCACTGGGCCCGCGTGGACGACTAAGGTCTAATCACCCTATACGGGTAGGCTCGTGGTACAAAAAAAACAGGTTAACTAAAAAATAATTATGGCAATGCAGGTAGTGCCAATATAAGTTGTGTTTATTATTCTTATTTATACAAAGTGTGTAATTGGTAAATTTTTAAACTGTTACCAACTAGGGCCTCTTTATTTGCTAAATACTTCATTACTAAACAGTAGCCATATCCCATAAGGTTATATTTATTCATTAAATTTTAATGTTACAGATGGCATGTAAAGATGCTATGGAACTCTGGGGTTATCGAATGGCAAATAATGCGTCCCACATGGCCAGCAAAGATTTCAACCCTCTAGAAACATACTCAATTACGCAGTAACTCGATGACAAAATTGAATACTCAAAAATAATCTCATTTTATTCTTGCGACGTGACTTGGTGATGTAACATTTTTGTAAGTATTTTAATGATATATTTTTAATAGCCACACAAGGGTAGATACTGATGTTACTTAGCTTGCCAGATGAGTAAGAAGTGTTTGAATACCACAGCAGTCGGTATATCGCTGGAAATATATACTTGAACATTTTAGTAACATAAATTACGACGGCTCTGATGCAGGCAGGCCGTTTGAGTCTGAACAGTAGAGAACTGCAATAAGGACTAAGAAGTATAATTATGCAATTATATGTTGTCTGATGGTTTTATTTTGAAATTTTTGTGTTTTGTTACAGACGTTTTTCCCACCCCAACTAAATAAGACCTATAATTCTAAAAAAAGGAATTCTCCGAAGCAGATTTTCGCCTCTTTCTTTTTTCCTTTTATTGGCGATTTGTTTTAAGAAAAAGTAACCATTAGTTTCGTAAGTAAAAACCGTACATGACACTTATACCTTTTTCAAGATATTATTTTTTATTAAGTTTTCGTTTTTAATATTTTGATTTACCTCTATTTTAACAGTATTTGATAATTTCAAAAGACTGATTGTATTTCCAACTATTCCTTATTCTTCCATACATAAATCAGTGATCCACTAGAATGTTGTTGCGTCTGTCTTTGACACTATCCAATAACAAAAATGAATGAGTTATTGTAAGTAAGCTCAGGTTGTGTACTGCACCGTGGGTGTGTCAATATATCAAAATGTAAAAGAAGGACCATTGCTATAGAGATGAAAATTGCTTGCATTACGAACCGTAAATGCATAAAAACACGAAAGTATTCACAAAGCGGATGCAAGCGATTTTGATGTCTATTAATTAACACGTTTTAATTGTTAAGCTTAGGCAATTTAATGTTTTTAGCACTCACGGAATTGACGAAATTGTTGATGCTTCCATTGTAGACACTCGATTATAGTTTTAGTGGTGCGTTAAATTGACGAAATCTGCCTATAGACTTTGAGAGTCCAAACGAATGAATAAGCATAAAATGCGTATTATCTATACGTAGGATAAGAGTAACAATTGGGAGTTTATACGAATCTCAAATGCAGTGTAAAATGTTCCGTATGGGCTTTATAGTCGCGTTCTAATCTATCGTGCTGAGTCTATTATAAATAATTTAGAATCATCATACATTGTGTTGTATACTTACATTCATTTATCTTAAACTGATATATCAATTATATCTATATATAAAAGAGATATCATTACATTATTTTTATAGGAAATTTGTGTAACAAAGATAAAATGTAATTAATATTTTAAATATCATCAGAATGATTCAGTTGTTATTTCAAACCAAATTAATATATATTCTACACTTATACAACAAAGTGCTATTGATATTAGTTAAATTAGATATGTTATCCCATTTTTGATAATATTATTAAATTTTCATACAAATCACACAACTTGGGTGAAAAGTTGCGTACTTTGGAAAGTATGCCAAGCTTTCTCGAAGCACTTTTGGCCCTGGATTTTATGTAACTTCCAAAGTTAAATTTTGACGAAATATCCATACCCAGGAAGACATGGTTTTGAGAGATCTCTACAGATGCATTTCGAAAAGTGGGAGCCTGGCTAAACGGGCTCCTCTTAGTGGAGAACAAACACGCCTGGGTCATCGACTCATTAAACTTAACTAAATTGGCATCGCCCCAATCGGCCACGGCCTGTAGAGTTAGGTTGGTTGGTTGGTGCAAAGGACCATCGCCTCGTTTTGAGCACCGGTTTTAGCTTTGGACCATCTTGCACTGGATAAATATCTCTCTACAACAATGCTATCGTCTGCACACCCTAAAATGCCGGGATGGAGCAGATCGTGAATATGAATTAGAAACAATGTTGCAGAGAGAACAGACCCCTGAGGTACACCAGCATTAACCACCAACAAGTCAGCCGAGCAGCCCTTAGCTTTGAAAGTTAAAATGATTATAAATGTAGATTTTTTTAAAATCCTTTATAGGCTTGGCACGATATATTGAATAGAACACAAGAAATGTAGAGTTAGCAAAAAAGAGGGCTCGTAAGAGTTCATTAAATGAGACTGTTGGGTATGTAATAATTTGCCCATATTATGGTCGGCTACTGCCAGTAGTGTAGTTGTCTAATACCTTTTGTGCTAGCTGTACACCTCGTTAGTAGGATTGTGAATTTTATAGTTTATATTACAATAAAGGTTGGCTTTTATTAGCTATAAAGACATTTGGTATACAAGAGTGTACTGTGCTCATTATAGCCGCGCAGTCGTTTTTTTATAGAAAAAAAAATTTGAATGATTATACAGTTTATCTTTGGATTTTGACAAGATCATGCATAAAAAGAAAAAATATTAGTATCTACTATTTTAATAATTTACCTAACATAAACGTAGCGTCCTTATGGATCTGTTAAATGCATACTGAGCGGATAAAATGAACACATTGCCAGAACATGATAGCAAAATGTATTGAAACACGAGCAGCCTGCTTTTGGCGAAACTACTAACATTGAACATTCAATTATGTCGAAACACCAATTAAATATATGAATTAGAATAATGTAGCTGCATTGTAACTGTTGTCTCTGGTACCTCTATGGTTATTGCTGATATCCTAAACTTACATTATTGTTCACGTTCAAACCAAACTGATCAATATGTCCGTCCATGCGTTATTGTCCAAGAGAGTTGTATTTATCTTGGATTTGTCAATACATTGGAATCCAATAAATCATCCGGTGCAGAGTTGCCATGACAGTTTTTATTACTTGCGGTACAATTGTCAATTTACCATAATATTACATGTGATTTATTAATACGACGTCACAATATCAACAAGAACGCTTTCAAATTTAATTAGAATTATTCAATTGTACTTTAAGGTGCCTAAATCATAGAAATGGTAAATTTGTAAGAAATGCCCACGCGTATTTAAATTATACTCCGAAATATAGATAGTTACACTACGAGTGTATCCGTCAATTTTACCATAAGTAAACCTAGAGCTTATAAAAATGCAGATAGTACGTTTAATAAACCATTTTTTGAAAATTAAATATAGTATTACACGTTGGTGTAAGGCCTTGACAATGAACTGTGCACAAAATTAGCACGAATTATTAAATTGAATATTAATATTCCATACAATTGAGTTCATAGGTAGGAATCAGATTATTCGTAACGTTTTGGCTTTAAATTAGGTGCACGGTGTGTCGAGTGCTTTATTATTAAATTCTAATGTGACAAGTCATATCGCATCAGCAATTCAATAAGTACGTCTAAATGAATAGTATACATTTCAGTGGAAATAATAGTGTTATCACGTAACAAGCGTGAAGGGCGTGATAGCAGTACCGTAAAAACGTTCTGCATAACCTCATTATTTGGAGCTATTGTTATTACAGTTATATGTAAATTGATTTTAACATATCTGAAATACTTACAATTAATGTTAAAATGGCTAAGTATTACGCTACACTAGCCTTAAACATTTGAGTACAATAATATATGCGTTAGACTCAATTGGATGTTTACGAAACGCTCCCATTGCGTTTGGTGAGAGGCTAATGTAATTCTAACCAATGGAACTATAAATGTAGTGAGAACTCATAAAGTGCACTTGAGTATAAGGTAGAATTAGGTTTAACGATTTTCATTGAATCGATAAATTTGAGTGTAATCATTTTTGTGAAACTTCCAGTGGTGTTTGGTTGATGTAGTATACCTTAGTCCTTATATCTTTAAGAAATTTAAGTCTCTTCAAGCCATATTTGGGGGAGGTACATAAAATAATACTCTTTTATTATATAATCAAACAATTATTTTATTTAAATGTATTAGATATTGGAACATATGGAATTGTTAAAGCAAAACATTGCAACTAATGTGTTGCCCTCTGGTTATGGTAATGTTTAATCGAAATATAATTATTTGAGCTAAGTCTCACTTATAACTTATAAATTTAGTATATACAATAAATATTATGAATTACAAATACAATTTGAAGCTAAAATTACACATGAATGTAACATGTAATTATAAAAGTAACATGTTGCACTCAGGTGATCTCGATTTAACAATAAAGCTTACGAAACGTCAATAAGGGAATATTATTACACTGGCGGTACGCGAGCGAAATAACAACGTTATATACATGACATAATATTAATATAATATAAATAAAATTTTCTTGTACGACAATATCATAATAGTTGATCCATACTTGTTACGCGCATATACTTCGTATCCGTCACTCACTCGTGACGTATTCGTGGGACTTAAAAAATACAATTATAATACCTCTTTTGCCGCCAGTGTAATGAAACTAAAGCCATCAATTACTAATTAAGATAACATGCTTCCTGATAGATCTGACAATATATTAATATATTCATTTATGCCTTAACGAAATATTTGTAGTGATAATAGGTAAGATTTATTATTGAATTGCATGTTAGTCATATACACATAATAATTATTTATAAAAAATGTTCAGGTGGCTGGCTGGACCAGTGTAGATTTTTTATCATATCATTAGCATATCATAATATACATTATGGTAAGGTTTATTCAAAGGAATATGCTTGCATATTGATATTATTATTGTTATGCTTATTATTTTTTAACATTTTACGTTATAAACATTTTCGGTTGTGTTAGATGTACCACAGCGCTGTATATTTTTTACTTTCGTATGCAATGCGTTCTTGTGAAAAGTATACATTTTCATTTATTACGAAAGAACCATTACTTTTATCGAAAAGTCTTACTGAAGATCTGAAGTTTTACCGAAGATCTGTTGAATGATATTATTTTTACAGCAGATTTAGTTGTAGGATCATGCCTAATTAAAATTAAAGCAATGAGGGGTTTCATGCAACATAGATACCTATTTATACTAACAAAAGATTGAATGCACATATAATGCACTTAATTTGTATCTTATACAGGAAAATGCGCTTCATGACAAAGAAAAATACAACTTTGTTTTTTTTTTCAAATCCTTACTCAAATTACATAGTGTGATCAAAACTTAAAAATAACAAAATGTTTGGCTTTTTCAAGATTTTACTTTTTAAATAGATCATTCAAAAAGCCCAGCTGCTTATTAATGCTATGTTGCATGATGTCTTTACAGGCCCATACTTAAGATTGGAAGTGGTAGAATTTAAGGGTAGCCTTATTAGAATAAGAGTTACGGTTGAACGAATAAGGATGTTGAAGTTTTACTCAGTAGACTAGCACAGCCGGCGTTATAATTGCATACATTGTATTATCTTTTTTATTTGAAGTTAATAAAGTTACAAAAACTGATTTGTTGTTTTAATAAATAATAGATTTATCTAGTTATAGACCGTGTATTTGCGTAATTAACATTTGAACCACAACAAGTTGAGTGCAGAAGCAAGATCTTACCGAATAACTTTCACCATCCACAGATTAAATAGATAATCTTAGGCTGTTAAGCGCAGTACCTAACTTTAAAAAAAATCTGTAAATTTTCTGGGTCGTCTAATTCTTACGTAGACTGTCACATTCAAGAATCTTTAAGCCATAATTCCCATTCATTCTTCGGATTATTTCCGTAAATACAATGCAACTTGTTAATACTAATTAATAAATCTTCACGAAACACGCAAAGACTGCTATTATAACAAAGCATACAGCAATGGTTAATATTGAACTGTTCAATATATCGCGCATTATATTGTAGTGCTGTGGGGCCGAGTTGTAAAGGCTTAGGTCACTTGGGTGTTCACAGGGCTGGATGCCTGGAAAAATATACTAAAGATGCATACTATGTTTAAATTTATATTGTGTACCTCCTTAATTAAAATTTGGTTATTTATAAATTTAAGTACATATCTAAGTATGACAGAAAAAAAATGATCAGAAATGCCTATTGGTTATTAATTGTATTACCTATATATGTTGATATATAATACAAATATTCGTTTCTATGCATTAATACTTCACTGGATTTTTTGTATATCTAAAAATTGCTAGTTAGTTGAAGTGGGTAATGTACTTATCCACATAAAAAAATAAAAAGAAAACAATTATAAGTACTTACCAAAGACTAGAAGAGTTATAATAATTTTTTGAAACATAAGTACAAGAAACGCCATCGTCGAATACGAACAGTGAGAAATGAGCTTTTGAGTTCATTTGATGAAACTAAAATCACTTTATTATCAATATTTCATGGGAATAGATATCACTTAGATAAAGTTATTTGATAATACCAATATTGCAATGGGTGCTTAACGAAAACTTATACGTAGCATTATAACGTAGCATAAAGCTACCTGCATAATTATTATTAGTTTGGTATTTAGGTTCTTTACAATTGTTCCAATGGGTTTTGGAGGGTGTTAAAATAGTCATCAGTATTGACGTCTTCAAACTCAAACTCGCACTCAAGCATGGACTCGCCTTTCATTTCAGGCAATCGGGCCTGCAATGTTCTCACCAATACATAAATAAATCGCACTTAGTGCCTTTATTATTAAGCGGTCTGTCCCCCGTAGGTTTCGAATCCATGTGAATATTGGGTGTATCTCCTACCTCATACACATAAAACTCAATTTTCTCTAAAATGTGTCTAATATGTGATTTTAATAAAATGGAGTCAGTTTGGGAGCCTTCAGTCTATATCAGAATGACGATGATTTTTTTCAAACTGATTACTGCTGTTGGCCGTAGATGGCCCTTACAGCTTCACCGGGAAATTGGCGAGCGCAGATGGCTCTCGGCCTTAAAAATGTACACAACGATGCCTAAGGGCGTCCCACAGTGTACGCCGACATTTACGCGTGCGAGGTGAGATGTTATTGTTAGCTGTTTTTGTGTACAAAAGCAGAATCAGATACGGTGAAAGTTAAAAAATATTTTTTGATTTCATTTTGATTTCCCACAGCTTTACCTGAACACTATTCGTCGGATTGCCTTTATAAAATCAACAGGCGTTAAAATTAAAAATGTTTTCAATTCCTATCTGAACGTCTTAGAGCGCTGAATAAGCTGGGAGTAGTGTGTAGTGAATCTTACGAGAGGACTGCAAAGTGAAAATCTTTTTGTGCCATTTATTCCAGTTTGGAAAGAACATTGCAGGCTGAATCACCTGAAAGAAAAGATAATGATTCCGTGCTTCGTAGGGCACGTTAGGGCATTGATCCCGGTTACTATCTTAGGATGTTAGCCGTTAACCCTTTGACCGCCAATGATTCCTTATAACGCAAGACAAAAAGATTTTCGTTTGTGTCTGGATTCCCGGCGTTTAATGGGTTAACACCCACCATTCCGCACTCGGCCTGCGTGGTGGGTAACGGCCCAATTCCCCCATTGCCATTCTATGTGGGAAGGCTTGTCTCTGCAGTGTGACATTACAGGCTGACGAAGATGAATAGGTATCTCATTAATACAAATGTAGCAACAACGAGAGAGTTGAAAGGTTTAAGTATTTAAATAAAACAACTTGACTTACATCTTAATATTAACCTGTGATATTAACTATAGGTACTAGGTACCTACGTGTTCATGTAAGTATTACATTAACATTTGAAAAATATCTTGGAATGCCGCGAGTTCCTGTTCAGCTGGAACATTCCTTTTGTTGTTAAAATTCTTGTTAGATTGATAAATGTTTCTGTTTAAATAATTTATGAAATCCACAAGTACAGGTAAAGCATTTGGTTCGGGAAATATTAATTCTGAAAAAATTAAAGCCTAGGTATGCAGAAAAAATACCAATGAAAAATACGAAGATACAACAACGACAATCTGTATCAACTTAAGTACTACGAGTATTCATTGTAGAGTCTATTAAGTATAATATTATGTCTAGGTACATTTAAGTGCTTGCCCTTTTATGTTTCTTGTCAAACGATGGCCCTTTATAAATTATGGACACCATATTAACTACAGTGTAGTTACTAGTTTGTGACGTTGATACTTTTAGATGCGGTAGTTTTTTTACGGCCTCTCTTATAATTCCATTTCTTGCCCTCCAGCCCGAAACACAAATTTTACGTAATTGTTTAGGGTTACGGTGTAATAGGTATTGAATTTTCTTCTTTCAGAAACAATAGTTACCTACTATAAACTAGAATTTAACATAATCAATATTACCTACTTGGTTCCAAGACCGTGAACTTATTTCATATTTTTATGCCTTAGGTGAACGGGACGGTTAGTGCGCTCACCTGGTGGTAAGTGATACGCCTGACCATGACAGAAGCAATGTTGAAGGAAATTTTAACAGTAGGTTGACATTATTTTTCCTTAACACTGCTCTACGCCCGTCACCTGAGACAACAGATGTCTCTAATACCCGTATTTTTTTACTTATCAATATCAAAAAGATGTCTGCTGGGATCCCTTACATACCTATGCTCTATTTGCGTGCATAATATTATTAAATGAAATATAAAGTAGGTACTTACTTATGGCCCACAGTATTAAAACGATTGTTGTGAAAAGACAAACAATGGCACCCAGTATGTTCAGTACGAATAAAATATATTTGTGGTCGCTACTCTCACTACAAAAAAAATAGACAAGCATAGAGGCATCATTGTGTAAAAGGCGTAAAAAACTAAACTGTCCAAAATAGTTATACATTTATTTTCGAAAAGCCATTTAAATAGACAAACTATAGGTATTTTAATCATGATCCCATGTCGTATGGTCACTTTATAACTGTAAACTGCAATTTTTTTTATTGTTACCTAGTTTAGTATTAAATTGTATATGAAATATTGGCTTTATATAGAAATAAAGAGGCATATCTGTACAAAAGTTCAAAATAGTCTATTAGGTACTAAACTGACGCTTTATTGGAAGTTTTTTCAGCGTCGATTTACTCCTTTATTTTGAAATATTATTAAAAAAATATCAACCTTTCCAGTAGTCTTTAGAACCAACAACCTGTTTCACTTGAAATTTTGTAAATAACTCATTATCTAAAAATTATACAAAGTGTTAATACTAAAAAACTGACGAGGACTGTTTTAATATTCCCAAAAAAAATTGGAATAAGTAAGTTTACTTATGAAGGTGCGATATGTTCTAGGTATCACCACCTGGCTGTCAGTCGTGGTCATTATCGCAAACGCTCCACTACAATTGAGTAGGTTAGGGACTAACGGCGTAGGTACCTATATGATCCTCGTATTTTGTTACAATAAATACCAGTACGGTGATAAAGCGTAGTAGGTAAGGTCTAGTTTAGTCTTAGAATTAAGAAAAAGGAAATATTCGCCTTAAATAATTATCGAAGAATTCTTATGTACCTAACGAATATTTGTATCGCTCATTACCTTCCTTGCTCACCTTCTAGCAATAGCTTGTTCCATGATAATTATTAACACAATCTGTTCTCGTTCAATTAAGTTCGAGCTTATTATTAAGTAAATAACCCGAGCGTTTATTATTTACGTAAACATTAGATATACCTTGTTGCTTTTGGTTTAGCAAATTTTGGCATTTTCGATGTCACTTTTATTACAAAAACTTGTTTAAGAAACGTCGTAGATTGATTAATAGAGTTTATTATACGAAAAGAAAGAGGATTTTGCTTTTTATACAAAGCAGGGAAACAACATTTTAAAACATTAATGTACGAGTACCTACTTACCTATAGAAGTAAGAGGATGCTCTAACCTCCACTAAATCACACATAATTTGGGGTTTAAAAAAACCTTTGCATAGGATATTTTGTAGGTAATCCTTTAGTAGGAACACAAAATTTTTCATTATTCCTAAACAGATTACCATATAGAGCTTAGTAATCGTATATTATATGTTAAAAAGAATTAGAAAGAAGGAATATAGGTAGCTGGTAGACGGTAACTTAATTAACTTGGCGAAACATGGCTTTTTGAAAGGCCGTAGTATCACATAAGTCAAGCCGGCCCATTCGCACTGAAGCATGGCTCTTCCATTCTTAACCCTTTAACCGCCGGTGACGAATATATCCAACAAAAACAATAGTTGTATATTTTATCTGGAATCCTGGCGGTAAAGAATACAATAAATATATGAAGAACCTGGCGGTTAACTCAAAAAGTTAACTGTCGATTACTTAGTAAGAGCAAGACTGTCCTTTAACCAAGTATAAATCACGGACATGTAAAATTAAAACTTTTAATTTTCATCACAAGTTCACAGTACAAAGTGTTAGTTTTAATGTTAGGTAACAATCAATAAAATAACTTATTTCATTCGTATTTAAAGGCAGAAACCCTATTGAAGGACAAGGGGAGCAGTTTCTACAGTTCATTTGAGGATTATATACGCTCACCTGACCGCAAAACCAGAAGGATTGTACTTATGAAATACAGGCCTTAAGAACTTATAGTATCTATTACATTATTATTTAAACACATTCAAACAAAACTACCATTCAATGGAATGTGACGTCTCTATGAGTTGGCATTAATGTGATTTTTACAGATAGTGTAGTTTTTTATTATTTAATCAGCTTTTAGCATTCCACTGTACGATACAAGCTTTTTCACACAGCATGGTGATGAGGGTATTGGGTAGCATGACTCACAACGGGGGTTTATGTGAAATGGTCGGATTTAAAGGCAATTATCCTAAGAAAAGAGCCAGCACCAACAATTTAAGAATGAACAATATACCTTTAAGTCATCATCAGCTCACTAACCCATTGACCAGGAATCCAAACAAATGGTAATTCTATTGTTTGTGAAGCTTTAAGCCGTCTCTGGCGGTCATAGGGATAAACGTCTCACCGAGGGGCACGAGCCTACCCATAAAGGGTGTATAGGCCTTAGTCGTCCACGCGGGCCCAATGCGGATTCGTCAACTTCACGCACAACCTTTGGATCTCTTCGCAGCAATCTGTATTTTTAATACATAGGTATTATTGCTGGAAAATAGAAAAAAAAGTCGCATTACTTCTTTATATTGCGCATTGAATAGGAGGCACAACATATCGTAGGTACCTCCCTAATGATTTTAAAGTAAGAACAATGTAATTATCTAATACCACAGAAAATTCTTAATACATATACACGCACTACCGAGCTGCAGTTAACCAAATATCCTATTTGAAATTTCTAGTAACCAAAAGATCATTAAACCTAAGGCATTTTCCACACTTACACAATTAAATCATTAGGACTAATCAAATATTGATTAATAAAAACATTGTTAGATAAAATATACAAACAATAAAACGAGTAAAATATTTGTATACGACTCAGCTGTAACTTTTCCGTAACAACATTTACTTGACCCACAATACCCCATACGCAGTATTGACCACAGCATTCCGGTTTTAACATCATAAAAAGAGACGCTTCTAACAAAGATATCTTATATTGAAAGTAGATGTTAGAAGATCAGGTTTCAATAAAAAAGCGTTTTATCGTGTCTATCAACAATTCGATCACCCTATAAGTATGCTGTGTGAAAAGGCTTGTGCCCTGTAGTATGGCTGTTAATTGCCCGAATAAATAAAAAGTTCATCATTTTCTTGGAATGTATATATAGGTGCCTATGCCCTATATTAAATAACTAACTAATTGTAATAACTTTATGCGTGTTCACTAATCTACCAGCGTGTTTATATACTTTAAATTCACCTATCCGTGTTACGTGTGGGGTCCTGACACTAACCGGGAGTTGTCCTGCCACTGACCATAAATGAAAGATTAAGAGGTACCGAATAAAAATTAATTTATTTTCCCAAAGCTAAACCCTAGAACACTAGCCGGTCAGTGCGCAGCAACTGACGGCGTTCACTCATACATCGCGCTCGTAAACTAAATCTGCTGACATGCAACATTCAAACTTACAATGTGTCCCTACACTACACCCCCAATTTACTACAATTTTAAAAATTTGCTTAATTTAACTTAATATTAGTGTAGCTTAACTTAGATACATTCATTTCATTGTAACTGATTCAAAACAAAAACATTAAGTTACAGACACAATGTCAGCACTACTGGAATAAGCACATTAATAACAACAAAACAATCTTGTTATTCCCGGTGTTGAATTACGCGTAGCTGGCCCCAGGTGGGTGCGGAGTGGCCGCGTGGGAAACGGCCGGTACCGCAGCTACCGCGCCAATCACCTGCTTGTTCAGCCATTTCTTGATACGCTGCCGGAAGTATCTCCAAACAATAACTAGAATGATAATTCCCAATAAAGTGGCAATCGATATCATCGTTATGTTATACTTCGTTATATGACTTTCAACAGCATTATTTTGCGCAATAATTACTTCTTCTTTTGAATAACTTTTACCCATTATTTAAAAAAAATATTATAGAAAACTTTTTACTGAACTGAATCAAGTGAAATAATGAAGTTTTATATTCATCAAATTTATACGAAAACTAATTTGTTGTAGTGCATCTCGGTTTAATTTTGCAATTACCATATGGAAATTACTCTCATCGCTTTGTTTTTGAGGTAACAATATACTCTCAACTTGTGCGAACCATAATCGCGGCATATCCTGCCAGAAGGAGGGCAATCGCGCTTCCACAGAAAAAGCTGCGATTCCTGATGTAGTAGGAAAGGTATGTGACGTACCTTCCTCCCTCTTCGGCGGCTCTGGAAACTTCTCTGGTGGTGGAACCATCTTCTTTCTTCTGGATCACTTAATGTCTCTAATATCTTTGCACCCTAATTAACCGGCGGTATCACTGAAAGAACCTCACACGCAATCACGACTTAACACTCACGTCGGATTGCCCACTAGTCACGACGGGAAAACTATGAAACACGCTGGGAAACACCCGATCGCGTAGGTACTAACCAATCACGTCGGGGTCACCAATTATAGGTGCCTATGCCCTATATAAATAACTAACTAATTGTAATAACTTTCGTGTTCACTAATCTACCAGCGTGTTTATATACTTTAAATTCACCTATCCGTGTTACGTGTGGGGTCCTGACACTAACCGGGAGTTGTCCTGCCACTGACCATAAATGAAAGATTAAGAGGTACCGAATAAAAATTAATTTATTTTCCCAAAGCTAAACCCTAGAACACTAGCCGGTCAGTGCGCAGCAACTGA
>PQWD01003094.1:7406-30674 GCA_019425675.1 Leucinodes orbonalis | reverse complement strand
TTTGTATTATTGAAATATCAGTTTTTTACTACATGCATATGAATATATAATTATATCTGGCGCCAAATGGGGGGAGACCTATGTCCAGCAGTGGACTGCGCTAGGTTGAAGAGACAGAGAGAGAATATACGAAGCATACACCAAAATATATTTTTGTCTGTCTGCCCGTTTGTTCCGGGTAATCTCTGAAACGGCTTGATCGATTTTGCCGGGAATTTTATTCTCCGATATCTAATGGAATACGATAATACAAGGGCTACTTTTATTTTAGAAAAACTTTTCATTTTAGGCGCAGTCTAAAATAAAAGTTTTACTTACTAAGCGATTTTAATAGTTAGCTGACACCTGGGATAAAAACATAGGCTGCATTTTATTGCGAGATGATATTTTATAATAATTGAAATAGCAAGGAAATAAAACAAAACGGCCAACTTGATTTGGTGTAAAACATTTCAAGGATTGTAACAGAACATGAACTATTTGGAATTGCAACTATTTAATGCAATGACTACTAATTTTCCGTTTAAATTAGCGAAAGGTGAATGGGTTTCATTAATTATGTTAATAACCTAATTGCATTGAAGCTAATTTTATTCCTGTATAACCATTTTTAAATGATGCACTAAATAAATAAATAAAAACGTCATTTCAAACTATATCTGTTGTCTCGGGTGACGGGCGCAGTGCGACATTGATGGAGGATAATAACCACAGATTTCCCAATACAGGAGATGGGGCAAGCCGCGTTTTTAAGTGCGACAAATGTAAGCTCAACGAGCATACACTGGCTGCCAGTTTACGCTCTGTGAGACGAGTCAAGACGCACGAATATTAGAAGAAATTACCGTTTTTCCCAAAATGCCATCCTGTGCAATCATTGTAACATGCCATCATCGCAATGAATCAGTAAACTTACCAAGAAATATAATAACTTTTCACAGATAAGAACCGAAAAGAAATTGCGGCGCTGTGTCCAGTCTAATTGTATATTCGGATGTCTGTGATAATAACTGTCTATCAGTTGTTTGTCTCCTTTAATGCCGCCCTGTCATAGTCTGGCGTATCTCACTTACCATCAGGTGAGTGTCCAGACTGTCCTGTACACTTATAACATAAAAAATGAATCTTCTACTGGTGAGCATGTTTAGTCAGTGTTCCTTAAACTTATCCAGTTTTAACAAAATTAAATGGTTTTTGAAGTTGCTTTGGTGGCTTATTGGTGTGAATTGTTGCTTTCCGATCTGGAAGGCACAGATTAATCCCGTCACGTTCCAAATTCTTTTCGAATTTTCGAAATTATATTTACGTTTATCCGACGCTATAATGGTGAAGGGAAACATCGTGAAACCTGCGCACACCTACGATGACATCCAATGGTTGTGCGTGTAGTTGGCCGATCTCAACGGGGCTCGCATGAACGACTAAGACCTATACACACTTACGGGTATGACGTTATAATGAGCTGATGATTATCGTGATGACGACTGAATAAATAAGCTAAATATAAAGTTAAAACACAAGAAGGTTCAACTGGTGGTATGATACTGCTTCTTATAAACACTCTCAACTCCGAAGAAGCAGCGTTGCAAACCTTTCGAAGGGAGCGTAAAAAGGGATATATAGGAGGGAGGGGGGATGATTAAGGCGACCTACGGCGATTCACGCTGATTTCCTTCGAACCCGTAGCTAGCTAGATGCTTAAAGTACTACCGAAGCATGAAGATACTAAGATAATATTTATCGACTCCCCTATCCGATTACATTGCTAAAGTTACTTAACATGTGATCATCGACCGTGATATCTGAGCTATTGAGCTCATTATTCAATAATACAATGAAAAAATCTCAAAGGACAGGTGTTTATGTTGACATATAATTGCGATACAATAAACGAACCAGGAAATTATTGATGGATTGTGGAACCGATTACTGATAAACGGTGCATTGTCATCAGCCTATAACATCCCATTGCAGGTACCTACAGGCTTTCTCACATATAGCAATGCCATGGGGTGTTGGGCAGTAACCTACTTGTTTTGTTTCTTTTAAAAGCTGTAAATCTTCATAATAAATAAAATGGTAGAATGAGTTCATCCGTGAAACTGCATACTGATAAACGGTCAAATACCATCCCTTATCGATGAAGCACCACGATTGGATTGTTTAAAAAATCTATTTTGTTTACCTTCTTCCTTTCCCCTCCTACCATCAAAATTCTTGTACCACACCACCCTCTTCAACTTCTCAACGACGTTCAAGGTCGGTCGACGCCATTGGCCCTCTGCCAACTAGCTTCCTTACTATGCAGATTGTCTTTTGTTTCGAGAAATAAGCCAAGATTTGTGACCTTCAATCGGTACATTGCGTTCTATTAACACGTCAGAAGTGGGAGTAATTACCGCGTAGGCTATGGGAGTTTCATACGTTGCTTATTATTACTGCGTTCCAGTTTATATCTATTATGATAACGTCCAAAGCCACATGATTCATTTACTCGTAAAGTTCTTTTAATGTTATGATAGTGTTATGAAGGCGGGTGTTTAGTTCGCTCACGTGATGCTAAGTGATGCACATGACAAATTGGAGGTGAAGAAAATCAATGTTTTTTTTAAATTGAAGTGTCTATGATAACCATAAAGACTAACATTTTCTATACTCTTAGCAATAATATACAATTTGAAATATTACAACGTGTCATTTATTGAAAATCAATCAAACAAATTCTTAGACACGATTATTATACGTTGAATTTGATATCAGACCTTAGAAGCTGGTAATTTGCTAAGCTCATGAGTTGGCTTATACAATAATCAATTGATTATTTGCTGTGCGTACTGACTACGTAGGCTGGTAGTTTGATTTAAGTTTACATTGCTTAGCCCAGAAGTCCTACAAAGAGTGAGATTTTTACCCAGAATATTAAGTTTGTTTTGTCCGGTTTAAGTTTGTCGGCCAATCCGCACTGGGTCCGCATGGACGACTAAGGTCTATACACTTTACGGGTAGGCTCGTGCCCTTCGGTGGGAGGTGATTGAACTGAAGATTCAATGAGCTGACGATTATGGGTAACAACGGATAAACAAACTTTTTTTTGCATACACAAACATATTTTATGTGTAAAACACCCAGGCCAATATAAACAAATATGTTTATGCACTAAAATGATTGTAATGCCCGGGGATCGAACCCGGAATCTTGTAAGAGCCGACATCTAATCCATTACACCACATGGGCCATCATGGTAATGTTCCTTTATAATTGGATAAGCAAAAATCTTATTTCGACTACACCCACGTGTTCACAGATCCAAGCTACATTCACAGCATATCAAGTTCTTCATTTTGCCAAATTTTTTAAAATTCACTGCACCATTCCAATATTTTACAATGTTTCTTTCACAGGAAAAAATGTTACGGATTAATATTTCCAACATGAGTGCGTTCATCTCACAAATGTATCTAAAAGGATTAGCTTAAGCATAATCTGACAGTCAAAATATAAGCCGTTCGCCATCTTGGATTTTGGAGACGCCGTATTTCGTGAAGATAATTCAAAGTACAGGGGGAAGAATGTCTTTTCGTTTTTATTCAAACAAATTTAAATGAAACAGTATGTTTCCTAAAATAACATGAGGTGTTTGAGCCGTAAATTATATTAGCTTGTTAAATAAACATTAGTTTACTGTTCGTTTAAGGTTAGCTTCCAAAAATACATTGACGACCTCAAACATGAGATTTATTTTGGAATGAAATCGCTATTTACACAAAGGGTTCGAACTGAGTAGTCTTTTACTACTGAAAAAGGTATGACCTATTGAAGGTTTTGCTTATATTAAAAACCAAAAAGCCACCGAAATAACTTATTACTTTAGTTATAACTTATTACTTACTTATATATACTTATTCTTTTATTATTTGGGTAGCCTATGGGAACCAATTACTCAAATCACAGAATCGAAAAAAGCAGAAGGAGAAAGAAATACAAATGGTAAATATAAACTATGAATCACTTAAAATGCATTAGAAATGTTACTGTTACAATCGCAGAAGTGGGGAGGACATATTATCACAATAACACCGTGGGCTACAGAACTTAGATTACATTTCTTGTCTTTCCTATAAAATTTGCGTGTTTGAAAACTTGAGACCTTGAGTTTCTCAAACTGTGGACGATTCGGTTTTATAGGATTATTTTATTTTATTTTGACATATTACGTTTGATTAAGATGAACAATGAAATTGTAAGTCTAAAATGTAAAATTTTCTACTAATAAATAAAGTGCTTTGTCTAGTCGAGCATTCCATGTAAACAATCTTAGAAGCGAGACCGGAGCTTATTCTGAAATTCAGCTCTCTGAACTTTTGTTTATTAATATTATAAACGTGAAAGTTTGCATCGATGAATCGACTGTAATGAAATTTTGAATAGCATTGGCTTACATCCTTGATTGCCATACAGGGTTCTTTCATTGCAGTTATTTCTTTGCAAGGATATAACTCATCATTTGGTAGAGAAGGTTAGTTTTATTAACATGTACCTTAAACATATGCAGCCATCTACTATGTAGTAGTTATTTATATAAAGATTGAATATTTGGTTAGAAAATAAACAAAACCAACGTAGTAACTTCAATTCATATAAAGGTATATATAACAACATATTATATTACGACCCGTTTCGTGTAGCGGTTTGAGATGTCGGCTGCTACACCAAGGATTCCAGGTTCGATCCCCGGGCAGTACAAACATTTTGTGTGCATGAACATGTCTGTTTGTAATGATCTGGGTGTGTTCTATGTATAATATGTATGTATTTACAAAAAAAAATTTAGATAAGTTAGTTTATCCGTT
This sequence comes from Leucinodes orbonalis, assembly GCA_019425675.1. Classification (NCBI taxonomy): domain Eukaryota; kingdom Metazoa; phylum Arthropoda; class Insecta; order Lepidoptera; family Crambidae; genus Leucinodes; species Leucinodes orbonalis. The sequence goes on along the minus strand of PQWD01003094.1, from coordinate 25,824 downwards.
GTTTAGTACCCATAATACAGGCTTCACGCTTAACTTGGGCTAGATGGCGCTGTGGAATGTCAGTGGATATTACTTATTTTATAATAATTCTAATGAAATAACAAACAGTTTGAGAGCCGTCTACCTAGCACAAGTAATAATCAAAACAGTGCTAGTGAGCAGTTTAAGTGTAAGTGCTTGCAATGCGTTTACTTTATGAACAAACGGCCTACTTATTCAGTTCTGGTGATCACGCTGTAACAAACATAAGTGTAGGCCTTCGTACTCTATAGTTTGTGTTTGAATGTGCTGCAAGTTCCTGTGTAACTTTTGCCGGCAACTTGCTTCAAGCGAAATTAGTAATTTGGGCTTTTAATAAGACCTTGAAGTGGAATATATCTAAATTGATTCAATTAATTCTTCATTAGTTGAACTTCAATTGGCGCTGCGTAAATGTCTCTGGATATTTACGCATAAATATCCACAGACAAGCGCACAGCGCTATCAAGTCCCAATATATTATTTGTATGGGAAACCTTTGGTGTTCCCCATAAATTGAACTGATATATATTTTTTTCAAGTTTCTTGTTAAAACCTTATAGCGGTTCACCTAATACATATACTTACAAAGTTGTAAGTATATGTATTAGGTGTAGTGCTAATATTTTCGGAGAAAAAAGGGTGACGCACGGACAGACAGACAGACTTGACTAATCCATAAGGGTTCCGTTTTTTGCCATTTGGCTACGGAACCCTAAAAAGCGCATATTCCTACTTAAAGGGTCGGAAATGCAAAGCTGTGCCCTCTGGTATTGCAAATGTAAATGGGTGGCGGTGTCATTTAACATCAGACGAGCTGTCTGCTCGTTTGCCTCATATAGCATAAAAAAATTACCATCGAATTTTCGTAATTACATAAACGTCTATCCGACGCTCTTATAGGTAAAGGAAAATTTCGTGATGAAACCTGCGAACGTTGTGCATGTAGTCGCTCAATCCGCATTGGGTCTGCTTTGTGGATTACGGCCCAACCTCATCATAGCTATACTATGTGGTAAGGCCTGTGCCCTGCACTGGGCCTTTATAGGCTGATGATGATGTCTATAGGTCTCAATGTGTATTTAAATTATACGTTTGTATTCTTAACATAAACGTTCCAATATTCTAAAACTCAACCATATTCCGGTATATAATAGTCTAGGCTTATCTTAAAAACAAATCATAATACCAGTAAATACATGTTTCTTTACGGCTAATGATGAAGGAAGGTCTAGATTACAGTCTAGATATTGAATGAATCGTGTGAAATAGTATTTCATAGTTACCAGGATCTATGATGGAATGTAGCTTTGTTTATTCGTGTAGAAATAAACTCTGATACTACTTATTTTGAAGACTTGATGGTTTATCAGCTAGCGCGTTCGGTTGAAGACCATCAAGTGAAGCAATGGTTGGGTTCCGGATAGGTGGCAATGATATTCTGTATATAAAGGTAGATACGCCATCCGTGCCTCAAAAACGAACCGCTGAAGAGAGTACAGTTTGTACTCTTTTGTTTAGGTAAATGTGTTCGAAATTCGAAATATGTGTATGTGTGCTGTCACTGCATTCGGAACACTTTTTTCGATTGTTTTGTGAGAATATCACGAATCCATACTTTTTTACATCATTGATATGTGGTCAAAAAATATAATAATTATTTGTTACTTAATCTTAATCTATAAGAATGATTTAATAATAAATGCTAGAATTGTACAATATATTATGATGATGAAAGACTCAAGTTCTAAATAAACTCATTCGTTGTCCAAATAATACCTGTTCTACATTTTCACGGTTTTGTAAGATTGACTTTGTGTTAGTTACCCTTGTATGCAGTTTGTGTTTGTTTGCCATAAACGAACGTTTTTCACGCGTGTTAGTTACTTTTAGAGGTTACACCACGTATAGTGAGAAGTTAGAATTTTATTAAGTACAGTTAAATTAGAAGCTTTTTAATGTGTGCAGTAAAGAATTGTATGTATCTATCTAATAATAATGAGAATAATAATAACTAAAGCTTTAAAAAAAAACTTTAAAATAGACCATACCAAATTAATTAAATTAATTAAAAATTAAAAATAAATATATTTATTTCTTTTCTGTGATAGCGATTTTTTTTAAATAGGTGAAAGTGAAACTGTATTTTTGTTTCCCAAATAAATAAAAACAATATTGCAAACAAAAGTACAGTGTGTAGGAATATTATGCACAAGTACTGCAATATAAAGAATTGCCAGGCTGTGCTGCGGTTCCGGCACATAAAGCAAGTGTACAAGAGTGTGTGTTTTTTCTGTGAAAGCTTATTCCGATACGATTAATATCTGATATTCTGCGAAGTAACCATTTTGCAAACTCAACATTTTACGGAGGTCCATTTTCAAGCTGGACATTTAACGATATCTTTATTGAGACATTTTGCGACTGCTTGTCATTTTTCAAATACGACATTTTACGCCAAAGCACTTAGATTCTACTCACAAAGACTTTTAAGCGTAGACCCATTATATTTACTATATATAATATATTTTACTGGGTGGTACACTCGATACTGAGTCGTCTAGGTAGGTACCACCGCAGTGCCAGATATCATCCCGTGAAACAGGAGTGCTATGCACTTTTGTGTTTCGGGATGAGGGCACTGTAGCTAGTGAAATTACCGGGTATAAGAGACCTAACATCTGTTGTCTCGGGTGACGGGCGCAGTGCGGCATTGATGGAGGATAATAACTGTGTATCAGTTGTTGGTATCCTTTAATGCCGCTCTGTCATGGTCTGGCGTATCACTTACCATCAGGTGAACGTCCAGACTGTCCTGTACACTTATAACATAAAAAAATATACAAAAATAAACATTCAAATTGTCCGAAGTCCACGAACACAGTAGTGTCAATCGTTAAAGTTTCTCACACTCTAAGTTCAGTGCAATCCTGCGTCATGTAGCCGGGTTGCACAACTAACGCGTTATTGAGAGCGTTACTGTATTAGAATATTAATGGAGGCTATAAAAAGTAAAAATAAAATAAACCAAAAAGTCCTCCTTTTTGCGCCAGATATCCCGGTCCTCCGCTTTTCTTATCCAGCCTCCACAAGCGCTCGACCTTTCGCAAGTCGTCGGTCCATCGGGCTGGCGGGCGTCCCGACGAGGATACGGTCTCCATTCTAGAGCTCGTCTGCTCCAACGGCAACTTAAACGGGCCGATCCGGTGGGCTGTGTCCATATCCTTTAGTTCTGTTACGGATTAAAAAGTTTCTGAGTCCCAAGAGAGACCCCGAGTATTGCCGTTCCATGTTTGTACTGCGCGGTGATCGAATCCGGAAAACTTGTTGTTAGATTCACGTCTTGACCACCCGATGGGTCGTCAAACAATATTCAATAATTTCACTGTTTGCCCCGACTTGCAGCTTGGAGCACAGATATAGGTACTATAGCATGCTGTTATAGCTTAAATCAACAATAAACTATCAAGATGCACAATTACGAAGAAACTTAAACCCAAAAATTCATCATCATCATCAGCTCATTAAACGTCCCCACCGAGGGGCACGAGCCTACCCGTATAGGGTGATTATGCCTTAGTCGTCCACGCGGGCCCAGTGCGGATTGGACTCAATGGTGGCTCAATGGTGTGGACTGTCGCCTTCCTACCAGGAGGGCTGAGGTTCAAATCCCGACACGTACCAATGTGTGTTCGAATTTTCGAAAATATATGTACGTTATCCGACGCTCTTACGGTGAAGGAAAACATCGTGAGGAAACCTTCATGCACGCCTGCGAAGAGATTCGAAGGTTGTGTGTGAAGTCGTCCAACCCGCACTGGGCCTGCGTGGACGACTAAGGCCTAATCACCGTATACGGGTAGGCTCGTGCCCCTCGGTGGGGACGTTTAATGAGCTGATGATGATGACAGTATAAAACAAATTCTATATAAGTATCAATGGTAAATTTCTTAATACTATTACAGTTTTCGCATATAATATCACGAATGTTTACGGAAACAGACAGAAGCTATGCACAAATAGAGATAGACAGAAATAGAGGTAACAGAAAAAAAAACGACTTAAAGTATACAGAAAAAAAATCTGATGTGTTATGGTAAGAAAATTAGGTGAGATTTTGGTTCTCACGTAAAGTCCCAAAGGTTAATTACATCGTTTATTCGGGTACTAACTGAAACATGTGAACTAACTGGAGCGTTCATTTAAGTTTTGAATTGTTTCGGTGACTTTGCATTCGTTGAAGTCTTTTATATAAATAAATATCCACTGACATTCACACAGCGCCATCTAGCCCCAAGTTAAGCGTGAAGCCTGTATTATGGGTACTAATCAACGGATAAATGCATCAATGCTTATTATATTATGACTATTTCTCTTCTCGAATTGAAATGGTCCAGCGAAAGTTTACCAGGCATTTAGCATTTGTCGCCCGTGGTATTAGCCATAGGTGCACCTATGATAAACGCCTTAATTTTTTTAAATTAAGTACACTAGCTGAAAGACGGCGTATGCATGATTTACTGTTCCTGCAAAAGATAGTTCAGGGTGTATCCATGTGCCATGATGATATTTTGGATCGGATTTGTATTTGTGTCCCGAGGTTGCATGTTCGGAGAAATACTAAGCAGTTTTTCAAAACTTATCCTTACAGAACCAATCTGGGTGTGCATGCACCTATAAGTAGATTAACAGCCACTTATAGCAAATGGTTGCAATGCTTAACCTTGATATATTTCATGACCAAGTGTTAAAAAAAAAAATTTTAAATTGTGCACCGAGTAAAATGTTACTGATTAATTATAACTTTTAGATAAGTCAATAAATTGTTAGTGTAATAAAATAACAAGTTAATGGAACATGCTGTGCATATCTATAATTGATGGAAACACTAGATTACTTGTCATTTATGTATATTTTACAAATGTTTGTGTTTGCATTGTTGATGTGCCTAATAAATAAATGAAAAAAAAAAAAAAATACAAAACATCTGCTTTAATGGTTGAGACATTAACTCGTACAATAAAGGTCCCGGGCTCGATCCCCCGGGCAGTACCAAAATTTGTGTGCATGAACATGTCTGTTTGTATTCGTCTGGGTTCTTCACATTTAAAAAATATTAAACTAATTAGTAGTTTGGACTAGATGGCGTTTTGTGAATGTTAGAGGATATAAAAAAATATTTTATGCCGAAACAAAAACCTGTTCATTATATTTTATCTGGTTTACTCTACGGGCTTGAAACAACAAATAAACATGACTTCCTACCAGCTTCAAATTGACCATCTAAAATAAATCTGCCTATTATATGATTATTTCGTATCGTAATAATAACACTTGTAATGCCTTTTGTGCGTGCTTCGGTCAAAATGCCGGAGCTACCGTAGCTATTTTACCAGAGGGACATCGTGTTGTAGGTACCTATTAATTCCTATGTTATAGCAATATTGACCGTATGGTGACCGCAGATTAGAATATACTCGTAATTAACATCATCATCCAAGGGTGGAGGAATCGCTTATCATCAGTTGACCCGTCTCTTTGCCTTCTCATTTGTGTTCCTTTTGAATAAAAAAAGTTCTCGTTTGTATTAAAAAAATGTGTTTCATACAAGAAGGCCGTAAAACCATAGACAACCGCAACCATTGACAAGGTTGCGTAACATAGACAAAAACGTGCCAGTGAACTTGACAGTCGACGTGACGCGCCGGCGCGTGCGTCGCTCTGATTCACTTTTACACCTCGTACGAATGTTTATGGTGCGGTTACATAGCAAATTTATCAATAAATAATAAAACATGAATTTATTCTCTCATACGAAAAGTAAAACGTCAATTAAAATTAGAAATAGGTATGATAACTTACATTATTTTATGTGGATTGTTAATAAGCACAGGGCAGCAATATTAAATAACAACGTACTACGTAAAGATGATTTATGATTGTAACTGCTTATCATTCACACTGCAGTTATGCTGAGGCTGTACCTGATTGGCCATTAGATTCTAAGAAATTGTTCTTGACATTTAATTGTTTTGTTAATATTTGTGGCCAATAAAAAAATTTTCTTTGTTTCATTCGCCTTACATCAAAAGTACTCACATTTGTTATTTCCCTATCGCGATATCACTCATATAATGAGCACGATAAAATAAATGTGTTTTTATTTTATCATGCTCATTTTGTACGCTATGCGGTCCAGGCTGTGTGTGTGTGTGTGACAGTATACAAAATATCCTTAAACATAAGAACTTAAGTCTAAAGAAAGACACAGAAAAGGTTTACCGCCAAGCATAAGCCATGGTGGTAAAGACACCATGACGCTGGTCTTCCGTGGCTTCCTTCAAATATGCGCTACTACATACACGCACTTTATCATAAAATCGCACTACCTTTTAGCGTATGTATAGTATAAAAACGTCACTATAATTCACTTTTGATTGCAATTGCCGGTACGATTTACTTGATGTAAAAAGGTCTTGATCTCTAGATGATTCATTGGTGACAACGCATTGGTAGATATAATTTATAATATAATTGGTCATAATAATAAGCTTTAAAACCAGTTGTAATATAGATAATATTTATTTTTCACTATGTGAAAATAATAAAATTTACATACAGTACGTGCGTGTTTGTAAATTTCCGTAGTTTTAACAACAATACCAGTGAAAAACATCAAAATACAATAAGACTTAAAACTTATGCAAAATAAAGTGTTCTTTATATGAAGCCACAATTATTTATTTATAGGTTTAGCAACAGAATACAAATAAATATAATTAATTACAGTGTAGATAATTTTGTATATCGATAACAGCTAAACACAACATTCACTTAGTCTAGACTTATTTTGTAAAGGTAATGCTCTAACAAGTTGCAATTTTTTTCTTTTTAATTTACTAACTAATCCGGAAATATTACGAGAATTATATAAAAGTTCTATTTAAAACAGAATCTAATATCAACAATTAAGATTATTTAAGTAAGTTGACAAGCTATCACGCTTTCATCATCATCGAGAAGACTAGTTAGTAATGCCTCGGTTAGCCACACAATAAGACATCTTAGCTAAAGGCTAGGGCCACGTGTAGGAATCACAAGCGGTAGCGGAATTATAAAAAAGAACGAATTCGGAAAACAATCGTGTTTATAGTATCTGCCATGTAGCTTCACATTAAGCAAGGCCTGGATGCTTCTGTGAATTAATAGGATATATTGCAAAGANTTTGCACAAGTACTGCAATATAAAGAATTGCCAGGCTGTGCTGCGGTTCCGGAACATAAAGCAAGTGTACAAGAGTGTGTGTTTTTTCTGTGAAAGCTTATTCCGATACGATTAATATCTGATATTCTGCGAAGTAACCATTTGCAAACTCAACATTTTACGGAGGTCCATTTTCAAGCTGGACATTTAACGATATCTTTATTGAGACATTTGCGACTGCTTGTCATTTTTCAAATACGACATTTTACGCCAAAGCACTTAGCTTTTCACTCTCTTTCATTCTACTCACAAAGACTTTTAAGCGTAGACCCATTATATTTACTATATATAATATATTTTACTGGGTGGTACACTCGATACTGAGTCGTCTAGGTAGGTACCACCGCAGTGCCAGATATCACCCCGTGAAACAGGAGTGTTATGCACTTTTGTGTTTCGGGATGAGGGCACTGTAGCTAGTGAAATTACCGGGTATAAGACCTAACATCTGTTGTCTCGGGTGACGGGCGCAGTGCGGCATTGATGGAGGATATAACTGTGTATCAGATTGTTGGTATCTTTAATGCCGCTCTGTCATGGTCTGGCGTATCACTTACCATCAGGTGAACGTCCAGACTGTCCTGTACACTTATAACATAAAAAAATATACAAAAATAAACATTCAAATTGTCCGAAGTCCACGAACACAGTAGTGTCAATCGTTAAAGTTTCTCACACTCTAAGTTCAGTGCAATCCTGCGTCATGTAGCCGGGTTGCACAACCAACGCGTTATTGAGAGCCTTACTGTATTAGAATATTAATGGAGGCTATAAAAGTAAAAATAAAATAAACCAAAAGTCCTCCTTTTTGCGCCAGATATCCCGGTCTTCCGCTTTTTATCCAGCTCCACAGCGCTCGACCTTTCGCAAGTCGTCGGTCCATCGGGCTGGCGGGCGTCCCGACGAGGATACGGTCTCCATTCTAGAGCTCCTCTGCTCCAATAGCCACTTAAACGTGCCGATCCGGTGGGCTGTATCCATATCCTTTTAGTTCTGTTACGGATTAAATAGTTCTGAGTCCCAAGAGAGACCCGAGTATTGCGTTCCATGTTTGTACTTTTGTACTTGAGAGCGTCGGTGGCTCAGTGGTGTGGACTGTCCCTTCCTACCGGGAGGGCTGAGGTTTAATCCCGACACGTACCAATGTGTTTTTCGAATTTTCGAAAATATATGTACGTTATCCGACGCTCTTACGGTGAAGGAAAACATCGTGAGGAAACCTTCATGCCCGCCTGCGAAGAGATTCGAAGGTTGTGTGTGAAGTCGTCCAATCCGCACTGGGCCCGCGTGGAACGACTAAGGCCTAATCACCCTAATACGGGTAGGCTCGTGCCCCTCGGTGGGGACATTTAATGAGCTGATGATGATGATGATGTTTGTACTGCGCGGTGATCGAATCCGGAAAACTTGTTTGTTAGATTCACGTCTTGACCACCCGATGGGTCGTCAAACAATATTCAATAATTTCACTGTTTGCCCCGACCTGCAGCTCGGAGCACAGATATAGGTACTAAAAGCATGCTGTTATAGCTTAAATCAACAATAAACTATCAAGATGCACAATCACGAAGAACTAAACCCAAAAATTCATCATCATCATCATTAGCCCATTAAACGTCCCCACCGAGGGCACGAGCCTACCCGTATAGGGTGATTATGCTTAGTCGTCCACGCGCGCCCAGTGCGGATTGGACGACTTCACACACACCTTCGAATCTTTCGCAGGCGTGCATGAAGGTTTCCTCACGATGTTTTCCTTCACCGTCAGAGCGTCGGATAACGTACATATATTTCTGAAAATTCGAAAACACACTGGTACGTGTCGGGATTTGAACCTCAGCCCTCCTGGTAGGAAGGCGACAGTCCACACCATTGAGCCACCGACGCTCCCAACCAACCCAAAAATTGTCTGAGCCTAATGACACATGCGTATAGTTATTTTTATATTTGGAACGTAAAATTATTCATTTAAATTTTGACCTTAACAAAGGCACAGTACAGTGCTATTCCATTATGACATGTAGCCAGCGACTTGATTTCGAATGAAAATTCTGCCCAAATGACGCGAACACTTTTAATTTAGTTATTTTATTAGGAAGATTTACAGCTTTAAAAAGAAACAATATTTTTTTCTATAGTAACTTACTTCCAATTACAAAACGAAGTATGTTATCATACTGCTTACACTATTATATTTAAATACTGCATTGACGAGTGAACTTCAACAATACTCAGCATCCAGAAAAGTACAAACAAAATTATACACATGTCACAACTGTATCTCTTGATCTGTATTTTATTTTATTGTATTTGGAAAACTTACAGTATAAAACAAATTCCATATAAGTATCAATGGTAAATTTCTTAATAATATTACAGTTTTCGCATACACATCACGAATGTTTACGGAAACAGACAGAAGCTATGCAGAAATAGAGATAGACAGAAATAGAGGTAACAGAAAAAAAACGACTTAAAGTATACAGAAAAAAAATCTGATGTGTTATGGTGAGAAAATTAGGTGAGATTTTGGTTCTCACGTAAAGTCCCAAAGGTTAATTACATCGTTTATTCGGGTACTAACTGAAACATGTGAACTAACTGGAGCGTTCATTTAAGTTTTGAATTGTTTCGGTGACTTTGCATTCGTTGAAGTCTTTTATATAAATGCATCAATGCTTATTATAATATGACTCTTTCTCTTCTCGTATTGAAATGGTCCAGCGAAAGTTTACCAGGCATTTAGCATTTGTCGCCCGTGGTATTAGCCATAGGTGCACCTATGATAAACGCCTTAATTTTTTTAAATTAAGTACACTGGCTGAAAGACGGCGTATGCATGATTTACTGTTCCTGCAAAAGATAGTTCAGGGTGTATCCATGTGCCATGATGATATTTTGGATCGGATTTGTATTTGTGTCCCGAGGTTGCATGGTCGGAGAAATACTAAGCAGTTTTTCAAAACTTATCCTCACAGAACCAATCTGGGTATGCATGCACCTATAAGTAGATTAACAGCCACTTATAACAAATGGGTTGCAATGCTTAACCTTGATATATTTCATGACACCCCAAGTGTTAAAAAAAAATTTTAAATTGTGCACCGAGTAAAATGTTACTGATTAATTATAACTTTTAGATAAGTCAATAAATTGTTAGTGTAATAAAATAACAAGTTAATGGAACATGCTGTGCATATCTATAATTGATGGAAACACTAGATTACTTGTCATTTATGTATATTTTACAAATGTTTGTGTTTGCATTGTTGATGTGCCTTATAAATAAATGAAAAATAAAAATACAAAACATCTGCTTTAATGGTTGAGACATTAACTCGTACAATAAAGGTCCCGGGCTCGATCCCCGGGCAGTACCAAAATTTGTGTGCATGAACATGTCTGTTTGTATTCGTCTGGGTGTTTTCTTTACATTTAAAAAATATTAAACTAATTAGTAGTTTGGACTAGATGGCGTTTTGTGAATGTTAGAGGATATAAAAAAATATTTTATGCCGAAACAAAAACCTGTTCATTATATTTTATCTGGTTTACTCTACGGGCTTGAAACAACAAATAAACATGACTTCCTACCAGCTTCAAATTGACCATCTAAAATAAATCTGCCTATTATATGATTATTTCGTATCGTAATAATAACACTTGTAATGCCTTTTGTGCGTGCTTCGGTCAAAATGCCGGAGCTACCGTGCTATTTTACCAGAGGGACATCGTGTTGTAGGTACCTATTAATTCCTATGTTATAGCAATATTGACCGTATGGTGACCGCAGATTAGAATATACTCGTAATTAACATCATCATCCAAGGGTGGAGGAATCGCTTATCATCAGTTGACCCGTCTCTTTGCCTTCTCATTTGTGTTCCTTTTGAATAAAAAAAGTTCTCGTTTGTATTAAAAAAATGTGTTTCATACAAGAAGGCCGTAAAACCATAGACAACCGCAACCATTGACAAGGTTGCGTAACATAGACAAAAACGTGCCAGTGAACTTGACAGTCGACGTGACGCGCCGGCGCGTGCGTCGCTCTGATTCACTTTTACACCTCGTACGAATGTTTATGGTGCGGTTACATAGCAAATTTATCAATAAATAATAAAACATGAATTTATTCTCTCATACGAAAAGTAAAAGGTCAATTAAAATTAGAAATAGGTATGATTACTTACATTATTTATGTGGATTGTTAATAAGCACAGGCAGCAATATTAAATAACAACGTACTGCGTAAAGATGATTTATGATTGTAAGCATAGAAAAAAATATTATATTTATCATTCCATGCTACTGCAGTTATGCTGAGGCTGTACCTGATTGGCCATTAGATTCTAAGAAATTGTTCTTGACATTTAATTGTTTTGTTAATATTTGTGCCAATAAAAAAATTTTTCTTTGTTCATTCGCCTTACATCAAAAGTACTCACATTTGTTATTTCCCTATCGCGATATCACTCATATAATAGCACGATAAAATAAATGTGTTTTTTTTTATCATGCTCATTTTGTACGCTATGCGGTCCAGGCTGTGTGTGTGTGTGACAGTATACAATATCCTTAAACATAAGAACTTAAGTCTAAAGAAAGACACAGAAAAGGTTTACCGCCAAGCATAAGCCATGGTGGTAAAGACACCATGACGCTGGTCTTCCGTGGCTTCCTTCAAATATGCGCTACTACATACACGCACTTTATCATAAAATCGCACTACCTTTTAGCGTACGTATAGTATAAAAACGTCACTATAATTCACTTTTGATTGCAATTGCCGGTACGATTTACTTGATGTAAAAAGGTCTTGATCACTAGATGATTCATTGGTGACAACGCATTGGTAGATATAATTTATAATTAATTGGTCATAATAATAAGCTTAAACCAGTTGTAATATAGATAATATTTATTTTTCACTATGTGAAAATAATAAAATTTACATACAGTACGTGCGTGTTTGTAAATTTCCGTAGTTTTAACAAACAATACCAGTGAAAAACATCAAAATACAATAAGACTTAAAACTTATGCAAAATAAAGTGTTCTTTATATGAAGCCACAATTATTATTTATAGGTTTAGCAACAGAATACAATAAATATAATTAATTACAGTGTGTAAATTTGTATATCGATAACAGCTAACACAACATTCACTTAGTCTAGACTTATTTTGTAAAGGTAATGCTCTAACAAGTTGCAATTTTTTTAATTTACTAACTAACCGGAAGTATTCTATTTAAAACAGAATCTAATACGTACAATTAAGATTATTTAAGTAAGTTGACAAGCTATCACGCTTTCATCATCATCGATAAGACTAGTTAGTAATGCCTCGGTTAGCCACACAATAAGACATCTTAGCTAAAGGCTAGGGCCACGTGTAGGAATCACAAGCGGTAGCGGATTATAAAAAGAACGAATTCGGAAAACAATCGTGTTTATAGTATCTGCCATGTAGCTTCACATTAAGCAAGGCCTGGATGCTTCTGTGAATAATATGGATATATTTGCAAAGAGATCTACATAAGCTAATACATTCTCTATCCGTTGCTTAAGGAGGTGCCTATAATATAAGTTCCTTGCTAGTGGCACTGTGGAAATTACCTTGGTAAATTGTTTATTATTTATACAGAGCCATACCTAGTCCAGTAATGTGTTTTTTTATACAAGGTTACAGATTAATATTTCATTTGTAAAAAATAGAGCAAGATGCTTGAAAGATGGCCTTAATTCCTATTATAACAAGTATAATGACGGTTCCTGGGGGCTTACCGAATAGTGTTACTATAATGATACGTCGGCATTTTTGTACCAGAATAGGCGAAAAATTTTTTGTTATACTGTTTTGTAGAAACTTTGTAAAAATGACGGAAGCCTCCAGAACATCACAAGAATTAATTATTAATAATAATATTACAAATAAAGGTAAAAAGTGATATTTTTGAGCTCAATAACTAATGTTTTTACAATTTACGATTTTTCAAAGTGGAGTGGGCAAGTAACATCATAAATATGGGGCCATTTTAATGAAGAAAAAAATTTGGGAAGTTCTATTAATGTGCTATCTCGGTGAATTTTCATGTTTAGGTCAGGAGGTCATTCTTTATCAATTTCTAAACTATGGCTCGTGCCCTCGGTGGGGACGTTTAATGAGCTGATGATGATACTATGAAGAGGTCCTTCAATAAATATCAAGTTAATAAAATTAATCTTTGATTTGTTTTATTTAAGAATTGTTTTGCTGGGGCCACTTTTTCTGTTGTGAAGCTATTAGTCTTTCACATAAATAAATAAATATTTTTTTGCCCAATTCTGATTACTCCCCGCTGTTACAAAACCCCGGCTTTATATCAAAGGTTGGTATTTACCAGAGGAAAAGATCCCATTTATATTGGACTCTCCCAAATCCCGGTGAGCACAATTCAATCAGTCCAAGATATTGGACACAATCAGGTGTACATCTTGTTTTGTAGCTACGTATTGTAAGGCTTAAGTGATATCGAAAGCCCTTTTTGTAAAAGTCTTAATAGATTTGTCAAGATAATAAAAAAACTAATGCTCATGTCAGTAGATTGATGGAGTTTACTGGTATATTTTTTTTCGGAATTTTCATTGTAATTGGTTTTTGTTTGTTTATATTTTTAAAAAGGGTTTTAGTATGTTATATTTAGCCAATAAAAATTCGGTCACCCATCTAGTTCCGTCCGTTCAGCAACTCTATCATTCTCATCATCCTATCACGGCTTTCTGCTAGTCATAGGTCACTACTATCCTTAGATAATTATTATAATCAATAAATTAACTACATGCAAAATCAAGAAGAAATATTAAATAAAAAATGTCCGAGCTGCTTGACACATACGTTGACTTATTGTTATATTTGTGACATAAAAGTATTCATTAAAATTTGTACCTTCACGCGTCAACAAAAGGGTACAAAATAAAAAGTACGAGCATACTACTATGTTACTATGATATGTAGCGAGCGACGTGATTATGAATGAAAATTCTGCATAATAGGGATGATGACAATTTTTTTTCTGTTATTATATCGATGGACCGCATAATAATAGAAACGTTGGTAAAAAAATTACTCCGTTAACATTAAAACTCACAGAGATTTTCCAATTCTAAAAACACATTAATGGACTTTCCCAAAAACGCTTCATACAAATGGCTACATAGTTATAACGTCACGCAACAGTAATTTGTACGCATAGTTTGTGAATTTTGTACTTGCGTTTACTAAAACGGTTTCATAGCAAATTTGCTTTCAATTGTGTTATCCTTTTGTTAACAAATTTTTGACAATAATGTACTTTAAAAATGGACTTGCCCATCTAACTTTGAAGACTAATAAAATTAATAAAACATGAGTTTTCGAGCTGAGAGTAAGCACATCGTTATATTTAACCCAGATTTGTAATAATATGAAATGGTTCTTACGATTTCAGGACCCAGTCATCATGCCTATTGACGCAATGAACAGACTTTTGCCGCGAACTCTTTTTGAGTCATCATCAGCTCATTAAACGTCCCCACCGAGGGGCATGAGCCTACCCGTATAGGGTGATTAGGCCTTAGTCGTCCACGCGGGCCCAGTGCGGATTGGACGACTTCACACACAACCTTCGAATAAATCTTTTTGAGTGAGATTGTGCATCATCTAGATTGTGTTAGTTTATTGTTTATCTATCCAGATATATCAGATTTTAATTCCAATAATTATTTTCGACTTGACAATACTCATCATCATCAGCTCATTAAACGTCCCCACTGAGGGGCACGAGCCTACCCGTATAGAGTTTTTTTTTTTATGTTATAGGGAACAAACGAGCAAGAGAGTCACCTGATGGAAAGTGATTATCTCCGCCCATAAACAACGGAGACACCAGAAGTGTCACCGGTGCGTTGCTTGCCTTTTAGGAAGGAATACGCTCTTTTCTTGAAGGTTCCAATGTCATATTTTCCGGGGAAAACCGCTGCTGGGAGGTCGTTCCATAAAAGCAGTGTGCGTGGAAGAAAGTTCCGCATAAATCGAACGGTTGTGGAACGCCAACCATCAAGATGATGAGGATGAAATTTCATCTTATCAGTGATCAGGACTTAGTCATCCACGCGGGTTAAACTTCACGCACAACCACTTCACTACGTGCGCAGGTTTCCTCACGATGTTTTCCTTCACCGTAAGGGCGTCGGATAACGGACATATAATTTTTGAAAATTCGAAAACACATTGGTATGTGGCGGGATTTGAACCTCAGCCCTCCCGGTAGGAGGGCGACAGTCCACACCATTGAGCCACTGACGCTCTTAATCTTGACAATACTAATATTAAATATTTCTATTACTTTGAATCTTATGACAGGAATCTACAAATGCGCGATTTCATTGGCTTCTTTTTAATTAACTTAATTTATTAGTTTATTTCATGACTTGGTATTACATATTGTCCAAATCACAATAACAAGACGTCAAAATCCGAAAGATCTATTCTCACGACTTTGTTATCTTTAAATGTTAAAGTTTAAGTACTTCCTCATTGCAATCTATATTTTTTAAAACTGTAGGTACATATTTTTCACTATATGACTCCTAAGCAATACTAAGTTTATATAAAATAGTTTCAGAACACTTAAAATTAATAAAAATAACACTGTCCATGTATTATTAATTTGAAATAAGATAAATAAATATCCACTGACATTCACACAGCGCCATCTAGCCCCAAGTTAAGCGTGAAGCCTGTATTATGGGTATTAAACAAGGGATAAATAAACTTATTTTTTTTTTGTAAATACATACATATTATACAAATAAAACACCCAGATCATTACAAACAGACATGTTCATGGACACAAAGGTTTGTACTGCCCGGGGATCGAACCTGGAACCTTTTGTGTTGCAATCGACGTCTCAACCGCTACACCAAATAGGTCGTCGTTGTGATACACAATTACAATTTATATTAATGATACGAATATTGGTCACATAGAATGTGTTTCCTATGTTATCCGATATACGGCGGCATCTGTACAAATTATTTCTTCGGCACAGTTTAAAATACTCATAATTATGAAAAAAAAACTCATGAACGCGGGAAATCAAAATATTTGTGATTTACTACAATAAAAAGACCCAGAGTCGAAGATTAACCCTATGGCTTTGTCGGATGCCATACTATCAGCAAAAAAATATGTCTGTTCAACAAAAGCCACAAAACACATTACCCGCTAATAATAAGCTTACTCTTAAATGCAACAAGGAAGCAATTGAAACAATGTAAAAAATAAACGTATATCATTTTGCACTTATCAGAAAATCAGTTATAGCTATAGACGTGAATCAAATATCACAAGTTTGTAATATCAAGGTCACAGTAACCAAAATTATTAGTTCAAGTGCCAAATGTACTGTTTTTGGTGTATTAATGACCTGCCAACAGTGGTACCTCACAAAGTGGTACTATTTGCTGACGATGCAACGCTTATCGTTCCATGTAGCTATGATAACTTAGACAGCATAAATAATCAGCTATCAGTGTCCATTACAAAAATTTCCACCTATTTAAAGAGTATAGGTCTAGAACTCAATCTAGATAAGACAAAATGATGCATTTTAGACCGCATCAAAGACCAGGTTTACCTGTTTCTCTGTTACACGAAGGTAAACAAATCGAGGCAGTTGGTACTTTTAAATTGCTAGGAATAACCATGGACGAAACTCTGACTTGGAAAAACCATGTGGACAGTGTAGTTGGTAAGTTAAGCCAGTTCTCCTATGCCTTACGTGAACTGCGGAAAACTACAAACGCAGAGTGTGCGCTCATTGCGTACCACAGTCACGCTGCTGCCTGGATTAGATATGGAATTGTGTTATGGGGAAATGCTACCAATACACAGGCCGTACTGATCCAGCAAAAACGATGTCTCAGAATTATAGCCCTTGCTGCCCGGAGAGACTCATGCAGACAACTGTTTCATAGGTTTAAAGTGCTAACAGTAACATGCCTATATATTTTTGAAGTATGTCGTTTTTATAAAAAAACACCCAGACTATTTTAGAAAAATTGGAGATTTGCCGGGGAAATCAAATTCGAGACGCGTAAATAATTTGGTGTTGCCTTCAACACGCCTATCACTATATCAAAATGGGCCATATTATATGGCAATAAAAATTTATAACAATTTGCCAAATTCAATCAAAACCCTCCGAGGTGTTCAATTTGAGCATGCTTTAAAATTTACTATTGCAGAAAGTGTATTATAATATAAAAGAATACTTTGACGATAAATTATTGAGAATATGACTTCATTGTAATTAATGCCTATAACTTTGACATTTGTTTTAATTTTATAAATAATATTTGCTGTAATTTTAATTTGACATTATTTAAGGCTATTATTTTTAATGAAATTGGATTTTAAAGCATGACATATATAATATTAAATTGATGATAGTCTGACATATTAATTATGATTATATTAGCACGGTGACATTTTTTTTTTTATAATTATTGTAGTCTTTTATTGTAATTGTAATTTGTAATTATTTGACATTTGAATTGAATTTTTGCATTAAATATATAAAGATAGCTCTCATAAGAAGACAAATATATGCTCAAGGTAAATAACATTGACATAATAATTGTTTAATGTTTTTAGATTGAAACACCTTATTCAATTTTCTAAAAGCACAAACGCCTTGAAAAGGTTAATTTGTAACTCAGCACTTCCATCTGCCCATGTAATATACTTATTGTAAACTTTTGTGACAAATTAATTGTGTGTGAATAAATAAATAAATAAATGCTCATTTTTGTTCTCAAATTCAGTAAATAGAGTATCTTTATACGTATAAGGTTAGTAGAACCGATACTGTTGGTGTCTTGTAGGTAGATATCCACTGCAGTGCGATATCATCCTTGAAGGAAAGATGTCAAAGCTCTCAAACAAAATAATAGAAAAAATTGTTCCGATGCAATGGCACCCACACATAGACATATTTCGAATGAGCGTACATTTACCTAAACAAAAGCTACAAACTTTGGCGGTCCGTTTTTTGAGGCACAAGTGGCGTATGTACCTTTACATATACAGAATATCATTGTCCGTGGTATATAG
>PQWD01003092.1:175200-199080 GCA_019425675.1 Leucinodes orbonalis | reverse complement strand
TAAAAAATAAATGCTTTTTATAAACCAATTAAAAAAGTAAGGAAAAGTCAGTAAAATTATTAATTACAATCAAAATTACTTTAAATTAGTGGAATGTTTCAATTTTAGAATTTTCAAAATAAGAATATATGTTGCTAAATCTCACCTCTGACACCTTATTAAATACTTCTCGAAATTGGAAGATCCCCTCTTCCATTGATCAATCGATTGTAACCCCAACTAATACCAACATTAAAATAAAATTATGTGATCAGTGCTCCAAATCCATACCGTCCAAACAGACCCGTTTAAAAGCCCCCTCCTTCGAAACTTCAGAATAGTTCCATCACAGATGTAGGCGAGGTTGCGTCACTGAGATCTGTGCGCTGGTGCAATATTTGCAACGCTTCGTTGGCAGCACGTGGCGGATGCCTTGGTTCATCAGGGTGTCGACGCCCATTTGCGGATGCTTCGTCAAATTCGCACGTAGACGCCGGGCGTCGTCGTAGTCCATGTTGAGAAGTTTGCATGCCTCGAGCAATCTGAATAGACAATAATGTTGACTTTTTTTTCTGGTACGGTATCTAAACCGACTTAAAACCAACCAAAATATCACAACTTCCAGATCATCAATGAACATTTAAATGATCCCATATCCATAACGTCAAGCTTTTGTTGTTAGTTTGCATCGTGTAAGAACTTTGAACAACAACTATAACAAATGTTGCGTATTTTACAATGGCTTCATAGCAAAAGTAACTATAAATTATATGTTATACTTGTGGTTACCCCACCCTATTAAGAATCACCCAAATTGAAAAAATAAATAAAGTAACACAACTAAAAAGCCTTTATATCGTGTTCCATTATTATTCTTAATAAATACCAATATTCATCATAACAATATCCATTCGACAAATCGTTCATCTTCGCGGACCCCTACAAATAATACGGTAGAATTAAATAATTGCTTTATGAAAATTTTACGTACTTTGGCAGTTGATTGACTTGTGATGCAATTTTATTAGGTGGTGCAAAAGCTGGCACAAGGTTTCTTGTCACATCGTGAGTGAACTGCATCGTCCCGCCTGTGTTGAACCAATTTTCAAGCACCACTTCCTGTTGAGATAGTAAACATTGATATTTATCGTCATCATATCTCCCATACATTCTACTGCTGGAGTAGACCATTTGAGTCCTGAAAGAATTTGCAGCACAATCTGGCACGCTAGTCTAGTGTATGTTGTTTGGGAATCTCAACTGTTTCACCATAAACGTTACATAAGATTTAAAAGGATAAGGATATGAAAATTACTATGATGAACAATGAACCGCGATGTTAACGCTCATTATAAAAAGTCATACGTCAATATTAAAACCTTCTTCCAAATGTAACAAATATTTGTATGAAAACCGCATTGAAATTGCTTCAGCGAAACGCGAGATAATCGCGGAACATACATGCATACACACATAAGTACATACTAACAGGTCAAACTGAGAACTTCCTTTAAGTCGGTAAAAAAGAAAAACATACAACTGGCCACAAACATCGCAGGGACGCTAATAAAAAAGAAATCCCACCTTAAATAGGTAGTCGTCGACTTCCGCAGCCAGTCGTGCTCGCAACCGAGCCGTGAGCGCAGGCGCGAGTCGAGATGCCGACGCAGCCAACCGAGCGCATAATGCCGCTAAAGGTCGACACAAAGCCGTAGACACGCTTAGCGCCTTCTCTTCTACCATCAGCCACGCGTACCATCTGTTCATCAGCGAAACTTATAATTTAATACAGTCGCTAAAGGTAAATTTTAATATTTCTTTAAAGAAAATTTTCAGGAATACAATCATCCATCTTATGTTGACCCACTGCAGCCACAAATAGGCTTTCCCATTCTTTCATAGACGAAAATTTCGGATACAATCCGAAACAGCTCCAGCCATAGCGACCTCTGATCGAAAAATAAAATAAATAAAATAAATGCGAATGCGGCATTTGAATACCTAGGTAGGGTAAGGTAGCTGGTCGGGGTATTTTTTAAATATATTTTTGAAGTGATTTACATTTATAGGTTAATTTAAACTTAAGTATGTTAAGAGTTAACAAGTACCTGTTGTAAACCAGTAGTATCATTGTCTATCTCACATCTTAGTCTGGGGCACAGCTACACCAAAAGCCGCAGACTTGTTTCAACTCAATAAGATTACTCACTTTTGCTTTTTATAGTCCCTCAGACCAGCCTTGAACTCAAGTAGTATGTGTTCGGTCAAGGCAGCGAGGCCCGCATCGCGAAGGTGTGCCAACAATCCAGGTGCTTCCGCGAACACGCCCGCTTCCTCTGCGTCC
Source organism: Leucinodes orbonalis (assembly GCA_019425675.1). Lineage (NCBI taxonomy): Eukaryota > Metazoa > Arthropoda > Insecta > Lepidoptera > Crambidae > Leucinodes > Leucinodes orbonalis. The sequence continues at coordinate 196,757 of PQWD01003092.1, read as the reverse complement.
GTATCCGCTGGTAGAGGATCCGTTACTGCGAGATTCGCTATTGGTGATGTCTGCGAAGGAAATGTTTGTAGACGATGAATAAATTTTCTATTGTCTATTAATTCCAAATTGACCTGGTACAAGACCAGGTCAATTTGGAATTTTGGAAAAAGAAACGGACAATTTGCACTTGTTACACTGACTTGGACTTTTTGTATAGTCTCTAAAGAATTTGTCTAGGAAATAAAAATTCAAAATTCGACTTCAGAATCATATAAGATATGCAGCGATTACATATTCCTGTATCGACCACGCTCATATAATATCCAAAAAGGGTAACAAAAGTTCAAAAACAAAACAAAAGACCAATGTCATTTTTACAAATAGTAAACGGCCAAAAAACGAAAATAAAACCATAAAGCCCTAAGAAATAGGAACATTAACTTACATAATCATTAAGTGGAAAATTAGCACTTACAATATCAAATGGTATTTCAGGAATCATCGAATTCCTTCTAGAGACTTCGTTAAGAGCTAATGTTTTGGCACGTAGTTCAACTTCTTTCAAGGACAATGCTTCTTCATCGCCATCTGAAAACGGTCAATAAGATGGTTATCAAAAGAGCTGTGTCAACTAGGTTACAATACTTTAAGTTAGTTAAGAATGCACCTTTTTTGCTGGTTTTACTGGATGGATCCTCGCTATCTTCATCATCGGATGACGCACTAGTTGTACTTTCCGACTCCTCATCGTGATGTTGCTGCTGCGTGAAGTGTTGGAACTGCCGCCGGTAGTAGTGCAGTTGGAGATAATGCTGTAAAAAATATATGTACCAACTTATTATAAACACAGCCCCAAGATTCTACAGTTTTAGATAGAGGCATCCCTTAATGGTTTTCAAAACCGTTCCACTCCGTGCTGGTACAGTGCAGGCGAGTGATAAAGGGGAAGGGGAAGAAAGGGGATCTACCCTTTCGGTAATTAGCAGAATTTATACCACGTGTTGGTAAGGTTGCCTGTCTATACCAAAAACTCTGTTCTCTTTTAGCTCCTACTTTGGTCTCATATTTGTCACTCTACTTGTAAGTGGAAACAGCCCGTGGCAGTCCACTGCTTGACTCAAAGCCTACTTTACTAAGATGAAGTGTTTGCCATTATCTCCAAGCTCGGCAGACTCGGGTCTCGGGTTCGAGATAGCCAAATACTGTGAGTGTAGCACGGTAGCAACCGTTATCTGCTTAATGTGTTTTCCCTAATCCGCCACTTATAGCTGCCAAAGGAAGAGTTTGGATGGTGATACTTAAAATCTAATCTGCTGTCCCCACAAAACAATCTCATCTGCGAAATGATATCTCGTCCACGAAACGATATCTCGTCTACGAAACGATATCTCGTCCGCCAAACGATATCTCAGCCACGACACGATATCTTGTCCGCGAAACGATCTCGTCTGAAAAATGATATCTCATCCACGAAACGATATTTCATCCACGAAACGCTATCTCGTCCGCGAAACGATATCTCGTCCGCGAAACGAAATCTAGTCCGTGAAACGAGTTGCGAACGAGAACCGTTCCAAGGAGCTGTTTGCATACAAGAAAAAGCTGTTGCGTCTTGCTTCTGAAAAATTTAGTAACGACTAATTTTTAGCAAAAATAGTTTTTCACGGTCCAACTAACCAATGAATGCGCCCACTGCAATAATATAGTTCGAGTGTGATGTGCCGCATTCACAACTGCAGTAAGGGGATGGGGCGATGCATCCGCAGTCAGGAACGTCTCCGTACGTAACGTGCTCACGGCAGCGTTCATCAATTGCGTCAACCGCACCCGCCATTCTTCTACCAGCTCCAATTGAAGCTCCAAGAATTGTAGGCTGTTCAAAGAGAAATGGATTAAGCTAGTGAAAGGTTTTGCCTTTATAAAAGATTAGCTGTTCCCCGCGGTATAAGATTATATTCCCCTTGGTAAACATAACCTAGCAGAACATGCGACGCGCGGTTATCATAGCTTTATGTTTCTAAATAAAAGGTAGGTATTTTATAAAATGAATTTAGTCAATGTTACTCATGGATAAAGCAGCTTTCAAATGGTGAAGATTTTTTTATCGGTCCAGTAGGTTTTCAGCTTATTCATTACAAACAAACAAAGTTTTCCTCTTTATAATATTTGTATTTATGAGAGCAGCCCCCCACGGCACCCGTAAGTATACAGTACATACATCCTTGTTTATATGAGTATATAACCGTATAATTATGGGGTGGGGCCAATAATTGGTAACAACCCCACCCGTGGTCAATTATTGTACCATTTATTTTTGAACCCAGACAACAGACTAGGTTAATCTCGTCATCATAAATCTGAAAAACGAATTATGAAATTTATTACATGACAATTCCTCAAACTTTGTTTTGATTAAACACACTTTTATTTTTTAAGAGAAAATGTATAATATCAGCTTTAATAACATAACTTAGTGACGACATGACCGTTATGCCTTAGAGCATGTAAGAAATATATCGTTTGACCACAGACATCGAATATACAATTAGACTGGACAAGCCGCCAAGTTTATAGGCAGTCCCAGTGTCGCAATTTCTTTTCATCTTACCTGTGTAAAGTTATTCTATTACTTGGTAAATTTACTGATTCATTGCGATAATGGCATGTTACATTGCACAGGATGGCATTTTGGAAAAAAAACGGTAATTTCTTCTAATATTCGTGCGTCTTGACTCGTCTCACAGAGCGTAAACTGGCAGCCAGTGTATGCTCGTTGAGCTTACATTTGTCGCACTTTAAACGCGGCTCGCCCCATCTCTTGTATTGGGAAATCTGTGGTTTTGACATATCAAAAATAGTTCAGTATTAATGACGCGTGAATACTTTGTGAAGTGAGCACATCTTAAATCAACCAAAAAATGTCCGAGCCGCTTGACACATGTTATACATTTATGACCTTATGGCGTCAAAAAAGTACATAAACACGAGCATACTACAATGGCACTATGACATGTAGCGAGCGACGTCATTAAGAATGAAAATTTTTACCAACCGACGTATGGGCAGAATTTTGCCGCGGAAACTTTGAGTAAGATTGTGCATCTAGTAGTAGTTTATTGATTTACCGGTGTCCAGGCTGCGGCAAGACCGCATATCGGTCCTCAATTGTCTTGAGCAACGCGATAAACCAGTCCGCACCACGCGGCACCCATACTACGGAACCCACCGCAGCTCCTACGCCCTGTGCCACTGCTTCGCTCCAATAGTCACCGCTCAAAGTCTCGTCCATCTTGGTCAAGGCATCTGTGGAATTCATCATTATCATCAGCCTTCAGCCACAGGCCTTTCGCTCAGGTCCGACGGCTTAACGTGGCTCCCGAGACTATCATCTTTAAGAAGAATATCTTTATTTTCAGTCAATCAGGTAATTCACCCTGCAATGTCCTACACAAAGTGAGGTATCCCGCGGGAGTTGAACCCACGACTTCCAGGTCACGCAGCGATCTAAACCAAACGCTGTCAGTCTGTGGATTAATCAGCCTATATGTGTATTATCTTAATAGCACAGTGGATCGAGCCACAACAGAAAATCTATTTTTAGACGTCTCCCGAGATGCTTCAACAGGCGTCAGTTTTATAGATAGCTAAGGTGTTGTTGTGTTGTTTCAAAACGCTGCTGACGTATATTCATCTGGTTCGGAACTTCAATTTGTCGAGGTTCAAGCAATCCAAATTAGACTATAATTGACAAATTAGACTATAAACCGGTTAATAAGCATTATTTCAGCATAGTAGATTAGAGACTATATACTAACATCACTGAGAAAGGTTTTTTTTTTCGAACTAACTACTGCTGTTGGCCGCAGATGGCCTTTACAGCTTCACCGGGCAAGTGGCGAGCGCAGGTGGCTCTCAGCCACTGAGAAAGGTATAGTTCCGAAGTGAATTGTATGCCACATATGATCATTTCATTGTTGCAACATTAAAACATATAAATAAAACAAATACTAAGGAAAATTCATAATAAAAAATGCTTACATTTCTTTTCCACGGCTAACCAGCGTACAAATGTCTCCGCTCTTGTCAACACTGAGAGCACTGTATTAGTCTCATTGCCAGTAATAGCTATAAGCTCCCTGTGGAAGCCTAGAGTTTCATCGACAGCGTGAGCGAAAGCCGCATCCACATCCACCATTTCGCCTTTACTTCCTTGTGTGTGATATAGTCCTAGTACTGTGTGTAAGCGTTCTGCAGCTAAGGCAATAAGCCCTGCGTTGAATTCGTCCTACAAAAAACGTTCAATATAATCCTTTGAATCCCTAACTGTTTATAACTGATTTCATTAATTATCCTTAAAACTATGCTATAGATGGGTAGTTGTATCTCGAGATTCCATGCAAAAATTTCAGCACCCATTGAAAACCCCTTTTGTAATTAGATGGTAAAATTTATCATTTCCCAAAGCCTAACTCATCACTTTAATATTTCCTTAAATTCATAAGTTTTGGAAGTGCTAGATACCATTTATAGGTAAATAAAGGTTATAAATTCGAAACACTTTCGCATTTATAATTCACGCAAAATAAAAAAAAACATCTGTTTATACATTACGGCAGCCGATCGTTGGAATCTTTTGATATTTACATACACATTTTTAATACTCTGGCGCTACAAAGGCGGAGTTTTACACCACCAACATACACAAGAAAGTTGTTCATATTATTATAATGATATATTGAACACATTGTGACATGGCTGCCTAATTCAAGAAGCACCGGCTGGTCACTATGTTACATCAGTATTAGTATGTTTTCCCCAATGACTGCCGTCAACAACCATAATTATATATGTATATCATGATGACACTTACCACAGTTCTGATTCGCTTCAAGTCCAATTTGTCTGCGACAGGCTGCACATGACTTTGGACAAAGTTTTGGTGATCCTTTATCCAATTGAGGGTCTGTGTAAGGAACCATTCTGGTCGATCGATCGAGCCGTTTGTTCGCGACCCGGTAAAGTGGAATGCAATCGTTTCTTAAGTGGCTCAGAAGTATCGAACAGGTAAGCAGGGGTTTTATCTAAAATAAATATATATTGGCAATTTTTTTTCTTATTTTAATAGGTTTTAAGTGTTGTGTTGGCTTATATAACATGTAATCACAGCTTTGTCTATTCACTTCTGAATTACCTGAGCCAACATCATCTGATACTGTATCGATGGTTGTCACACTTTCTGGCTCTTCAATTAAAAATAAATATCTGGTGATATTGCTAAATTTTACTAAAATTTCCTTAGGCGGTGGTGAATTTTCAGCACTGGAGTCACTGGCCACTTTAATAATTTTAAAAACATCTTCATAACTCCTGAAAAATTCATAAATATTGTTATTTAATATATAATTTATAATCTCCCATTTTGTACACATCACAATATGCAAACTTACCTTATTATGTGAAGAGCAGGAAAACCGGATAGAAGTATTATGCATATACTTAATAGGTGGTCTCAATTACTATTACTCAAGTTTGTATGATATACATATAAAATTTGAAAGCATTAAAAACTTACTTGGTTATTTTATCCTTGAGTACATTATGCCAGTAGTGTGTGTAATCTCTGACATAACTAGCCCGATGACCTATTTTATACATTCCACACATCTTCTTGAGTTCCCCATACCAGAGTACCAGTTGTTCCTCATCATTGCATTGTTTCATCTGGCGACTAGAGAGCAATTCATGTTGCATTACATTTATGAGAACCATAGACACAACAGATCAGGGGGGTTACCGCCATCTCTTAAAACAGTGTTACAATAATATACTTAGTCTTTTCTGGTACAAAAATGCTGAGTATCTTTATACCAGAAAAGAGTATATTAAGAGTTGTGGTTACCCCTCAGTACAATCATGTTATTAAAACACAATTATTAAAATGTAATTTGCTTGTAATTTCACTCTCAAATGAATCAAGCCATTTTTAGGGTTCCAGAGCTATATGGCAAAAATGGAACCTTATAGATTCATCATGTCTGTCTGTCCGTCCATATGTCACACCCTTGCTTCCAACTATTAGCACTACACTATTCAAACTTTGTGACAGTTTTTAAATTAATCTTGAAATTAATACTTGTCATTTTAATACAAACCTAATTAAATGAGAAGTAAGATACTTCATTATAGTTCGCAAAAGGAAAATGAGATCAGTACCTTAGTTCATCAATTTTCTCAAAAGACTTCAGATACACCAACACATGTTCTAGTTGGTTTATAGCAGCAAATCGTTTCTCTAGTTCTACATGTAAAGGTCCATTTTTCTGTAGAAAATCTTGAACTTTTGTTTTCAGTGTCTCACTTCTATTTTTGAGATGTTCAATTTGTTTCGAATTTTGCTCAGCCTTTTTCACGCTAGAGACAGCTTAGTGGGTACCTCATCATTAGCTATATTCAACTACGAGAATAAAATGCATAAAAATGAGTTCAATTGGTTTCAACATTGCTTAATGATATGGCTATTTCAATTGGCAATAATTGGCGCTGACGATAATTGCAATGAAGTCAGCATCAGTTTTTATTTAATTTCTTTTACGTACTATATTTATATACTTACGCTACTTTGAAGTTTATTTCTTCTGACTAGTAAATCATTTTCGAGTTCATAAGCATTACTAAGGTCATTAATATCACCCCCAATTTTTAAGTTGATATCTTGAATAATAATTTTCTTAAGATCCTCATTCATAATGACGTTTTTAAAGTATGAATACCATTGCAAATATTGTTTCTCTTTTCTCTCACACATACAGTACAGTAATAAGTGTAGGGAAAATACGAAAAAATTAGGATTTTTCTCTTAACAGTGCTCAACCGTCTGTCTGACATTTCCACGACATTATTTTATTACTTCTGTTTATTTAATTTGTTCCATTTGGAACAGGCTAAGATCATAATGGTATTTGCCTCGTCATTAGTACTTATATTTAGTTAATGCCAAATGATAATGATTATGAGTGATGATCAATGATCATAGTGGTGATGCATTATAGATGAATAGAGAATTCATTTCTTCCCTATATGTTTCAGCAAAGATGTGATGTGATGACTTTACAGAAACCTTACATGAACTTCGCTACCACCGTTCGTTGTTGCTAGATGTTTACTTATTATTACAATTTTATGTATTTTTTTTCCAAATGTGTAAATTTTCCCAGTAACATTGTCTACTCAACTTACAGTAGGAATATTAAAAATTGATAAGAAAACTAGGGTGGAAGACGCTTACAGCTGTGACACAATGTATACTAGCACAGCTGTCAACGCTCAACTCTTACGTGATCTGTAATTAATTTAAGTTGATCTTATTGTTTACACTAAGAGATCATTGTTAACTGGAATTATCACATAAAAAACTTAACTCGCATTTGTTTACGAACACATGGTTAATAATCCACCATTCTAACATATTAACATTCAAATGAATAATAATTTTAGTGAATATAACAAAGTGATTACTTTTCCCAAAATGAATCCAAAAAGCATAATATTATTTTAAGGATCTTTTTAATGAATTCTACTGCGCAGTTTCGGTCTATTTTACCATCAATTCTATTCTTATGATGAATGATCAATAAGTAAAGACCCGGAAAAATATTTAAAAGGCCAGAACATTACAATCAATATAAGATGTAAGAAATTAAAAAAAAAACACAGAATTTATGGCAACTCGTTGCAGATTCTACGATGTATTGACAACTCGATTGACAACAATAAAACATTTACGAAACAATAAAACAACAAATTTCGTTGGCAGAATTGTAGTAACCTATGGTAGTAACAATAATATTTTCATTATGTATTTCATTAACAACTGATTGATGACAAAACTACATAGCCACATAGTATAGTGGTCACCTTAGCCTGTTCTTAAAAGAACGAATAAAACGACTACTTAGCGGGAAAGTGAAATGTCTTAGCATATGTTACGTTTTGTATACTTAAATTTGTGTTAAATCGAATGTTTATGTAATAATGATGGATTATTAACTACAACATGCTCGTGAACAAGTGCTAGTATTGGCAAATGAAACAAAACGGTGCAATGGTCATCTCATGAAGTCCAGGTAGGGTTTCATTAAAGTCCCACATCTATACTATGTTTACTGAAACTTAAGGGGAATGGAGGGTATTTATCTATCATGTATTGCTCATTTCATCATTTATTAAATAAAAAATACTTACGATGAAGCATGACAGGATATGATCTAAGCCATTTCTAAATAGAAAGAATAAAAAAAATACAATGTCAATCAGTGTTGCCACCTTAGCTCTTTTGTAGCTAGATCTAGCACTTTAGTTAGTATATGTGAACTCCTTTTTCAACGATTTAGCCCGAAAAGAGCAATCTAGCTCACTGTCTTTAAAATTTTAGCAAATATGAAGTTTTTGACATGGTACCAAGTACTTTTTTGCGAGCTTATAAAAAAAAACGGCTTCATGACATGATTATCCCAGCATTTTTAGGACAGAAAATCTTTTGACGCTCAATCTATCCCTTTCTAGCCCCTATTGACTTCCCAAAAAGCTCTTTTTCTAAAAAATTAGGTGGCAACACTGATGTCAATTACAATACATCATTTCCGGCCGAAGTTTTTACAATCTGATTTATAAACACAATAAACAAACGTCTTAGGTAGAAAATTGAAGCGACCTAAAAATATTAGTGCAATTTTATAAAGTTATTTTTTTTGGAAGAGTGATGTTGTAAAGTAAAATAAATAAAACATTCAATATGTTATCTTTTTTCGCAAAAAACAAAAATGATATTATTTACTTGGGCCTTCTGCTTTTTAGTGTTGCAATAGGACCGTTCTATAGGTCATTGAGCACTATTAAGCTGAAGAAATGGACCGTTTTTTGGTTTGCTGTTGATAGTTTTAGTTTCAGGTTATAGTGCAATACATCCCATATTATCAGCATGTTTAGGAATCATTGTTATAAAATTAGCAACAATTCGGTAAGCTCACTAAGCAATATTAATTGTAAAAATAAATGAAAACTATTAACATTTCTGAATATTTAATTATTAGCATATGTCCACTAATCATATTATTGTAAATTTGGTGCCATCAAATTCTTATTTTCGGTTGAATTTTAACAATACACATATAATTTATCCATTTGTAAGTTACTTTACGTTACCATACATTACTAAATATTATTAAAAAATATTGTATTTTACAGATATTGTCATGTTTTTACTTTCTTCCTTATGTTTGGCTATTTATTCTTCTTTCGAATGGCTGATAAGTTTGGCCTCCCTCTCTCATCAGGGCAAACAAATCTTATACAGATGATAATTGTATTGAGGGTGGTTGGAGTAGCCTTTGAGATTAATGGTTCTTGGCTAGCTGTTGCCAAAAAGAAAAAGGAGGAGGAGGCCAACCAAGTGAAAAATGAAAATAAAGTGGCAAAGGAAAAGGATGATGACTTTCTTGAGCTAATTAACCCAAACTTGGAAGATTTATTTCATTACTCATTTAACTATGTGGGCCTTCTTACAGGTAAGTCGATAATAAGTCAAGTTATTTAAGTATTTCAACTATGATGCTTTGGTGAAATAAAAAAAAATATTAACCTATTTAATTCTTCCTCTTATCCAGTTAAAATGGATTCCTTATTTTGATGTGAAAAAATATCATTGGACGAAATGGAATTATATATATGAAATGAAGAAAATGTCTCAAAAAATTATTATGTATGTACTAAATTAAGATAATTAAATATTTTTCAGGTCCATATTACAGGTACAGGACATTTGATGACTACTTCCATTTGCCATTTAGCAAGTATGCAGACTGCACTGGATTCACCATAAATACATTGAAAACGGTTCCTTTATATGTTTCTTTGTATTTGGGATTGTCTAATCTTTGGCCATTGGAGGTAATTTTTTTGTGTGATATTATTATATAAATTTAATTTCATATGCACAATTTTAATTAGCTTATAATTTTGATTAATCACTATCTTCAATAGCAATCTTTCTTCCATATATGAAATTATTCATAATGCTATTATATTATATTTGATTATATGTATACTATATCACAAAAAATTGCCCATTTTATATTATTTATTTTTGCATGTCAAAAAGGATACTTGTTATTGATCTAAACTAACTTCCTGAAAAAAACATCTTTTGTGCATTAGAACTCACTGAACAGGTATATTGTATTTATTACAGTACATCCTTACAGAAGATCATAACAACAGGAGCTTTGTATACAGAATGCTCTACCCATGGGCACTCTTTGCTGCATTCCGTCAGCGTATTTACTCTGGTATGACGTTGGCTGAAAGTGTTTGCACATCAGCAGGTCTTGGAGCGTATCCTGTGCAAGGTCGAAACAGGAGTGGGCATGGCCCCACCATAGGATATTTAAAGTTAAAGCAAATGTATGTTTCCTTTTGTACATGTTTAAAAATATATTTCATTTTGTATTCAGCATTTGATCTTGCTTTCGGCTTGTCTTTTTGGTATCCATACTTCTTATTATTATATTGATTTATTTTTATAAAATCTAAATTAAAAAGATTTAATATTAAAATATTTGAATGATGACCTTCCATGTTAAGTTATTAAAGCTTTTTATAGGTCTGAAGAAGAAGCCAAAATTGCTGAGTATGACTTCAGTACTGTTGAGTCTATGGAAGTGTGGGGATGTGAGACAGTTGTTACATTGAGAGATTCCATGAAAGTTTGGAACAAGGCTGTTCAATATTGGGTGGCTATGGTTGTATATAAAAGATTCCCAGTTAAAGCATTAAAGTAAGTTTGATATAATTTATCAAATAAGTAAAAACTGACAAAAATCTGAAATTAAAAATACAACTAATTTCTTTTAGGGTTCATGCAGCATTATTTGTATCCGTTATATGGCATGGATTCCATGCTGGTTATTTCTTTTGCATTTATTTCTGTCCATTCTATTTGATGGCTGAGGATATCTACTTAAACTGTTCTACAAAAATGCCACAGGAATGGTAAGTTAAATGTGTTTTTTGAAAAAATCTACTTGATTAAGCTACTCTTAGTTACCAATAATAAAATTTACATTATATGTAATACATAATATACAATAAGTTTTTAGTATTTGCTTGGTAAGCGAGCAGACAAATCACCTAATGGTAAGTGATATCAGGCCACGCATCCCATTCATATCTCTTTTTAGGGGGCACTGCCAAGATGAAATAATAAGTAATATGTAATATAATAAAAAGGACTAATATATATCCACTGGCACACAGCGCCATTTAGCCCATAACTAAGCATTAGCCTGTAATATGGGTTTGGCCTTACAATTTTTTAATTATACATATAAAAACACCCAGACAAATAGAAACAGATGTGTTAATGCACACAAATGTACATAATGTCTGGGGAAACCTGGTGTAGTAGCCAACGTCTCAGCCATTACACCAAATGGTTTGTCAAATCGGTCGCCGATAGGAATAGGGAGCAGGAAAGGCTTTTGGTCCTCCGGTAATCTCATTCGTCTTAACACAACAAACGCGTTGCTTCACCCCTTTTGTCTAGGAGGCAGGTAATTACAATAAATAAATATCCACTGACGCACAGCGCCATCCAGCCCCATACCAAACGAGGAGCTTGTAGTTAGGCACTAAACAACTGATAAACATACTTATATACATTTTTTTATTATAATTTCATACATATACACACTCAGGCCACTACAGACAAACATGTTCATGCACACAAATGTTTGTAATACACGGGGATCGAACCTGGAACCCTTGTAGTAGCCGACGTCTCGACCCTTACACCACATGGGTCGTTAAATAGTATAATAGAATGATTGTAAAAACTTTTTATTTTTCAGAAAAAGAAAATAATTGGTTTCATCATGTGGTTTCTAAGATCTCATTCAGAATCATACCAAGCAGCTGCATTTCTATTGTTGACATTTGATCGTATTTGGATATATTATTCATCAATGTATCATTATTGGTATGGTGTATGGTTTGTATTTTTGATTGTTGGTCTAATATTGAATCAATTACATAGATCTGATAAGCCTAAGAAAAGTTTGGGCAATAATGAAGCTAAAGCAAAATAGATACCTTAATGAAATTAATTCTGTATGAGAGATACTATTCTTTAGTACAATGACATTGAAATTATCTGAAATTATACATCCTTTTTTTATTCACGTTAAAAACCCATATTAGGTATTACAAAGTAAAATGTTTTAAATAAAATATATAAGTAATATCATGTGCCAGACTATTGATATTGAAATTGCAACCTATTTTTTTATTTCTCTACAAAATAAGGGGTAGATAGTATATTGTTTTTGGAAACATTAGTTGTAAGTGAAATGGTTTATGTAAAATGACAGGCATTCAGTTTTAAATGAGTTTATTAATATTTAACTTTACATTCCTTTCTAAGATATACATTTGGTAATGTCTGCTTTATTTACTTTATTTTCTAGCTTTTATTTTAATTTGGGTTTCTAGTCTCATTTATTACAATAAAAAATGGTTAATAAACAAGACTGGTTTTCATTTAATCTCAGTACATAATCCCTTTGTTAATTGAGTAATATCTATATTAAAGCATATTCGTGGTAGCTTTTTTATATAACACAAACAATTAAAATATTAAAAATTATATAACTACATACTTATACATTTAATTTTGGATATATCGATGCATCAGGTACGTGATATCACGATGAGACTGAAATAAAAAATATGGCGTCGATGTAATTAAGATTATCACATCTTTACTAAATAATTCAATTTATTTACTACAAAATCACAATTTCTTGTATATGTACTATAAAGCCGAATTAAATAGCATTTTGGTATTGGGGATCGGAAATGAATTAATTACTAAATCTGTTATTGCGAGAGGCTTATCTTATATACATTTCTCCATTCTTGGTTTAAATTCTTGTGAACAACTCTACAAGTTCTGAGAACAACAGAAGATTGCGGAGATTTGAAAATGTTTTTTATTTAGAACAAATCATTCAAATTTGTGACACAAATAGTCACACAATTCTCAACAAAATGGTGTCAGCTTTGTAGTGCTTATACTAAAATTATGTTATTATAATCTACGTGAGTATTCTTAAATAGTTAACATTTTGTATAGCAAATGCATTGTGTTACATATGGGTACGCTTAGATATAATTGAGACAATATTGAGTTACAACCATAGCCATAACCATAGAAGGTTGTTTCAAAATAAAGTAAAATGGGAGCACTAACTACTCTTTGTTTAAAATATACAATGCGTCTTGTGGCTAGTTACAGCAAATAATATTAAAATGGCAAATTGTGGCTTTACAAAGCAAACTTATAACTAAACACCTTTTTCATTTGTTAGTGGTTAAAAAAAATGTGGTAGTTGATAAATAGAAAAAAGAGGTAATTGGAAATAAACAACCAACCAAGAATAAATAACATATTATCAGTATTTGTTGAATCATGAGATAACATTATTTCCAGACTATACTGAATCCAATTAATATTAGTAAAAAAAAATGACGTCAATTTAAAAAACGTTATTGTTAACTTAAAATTAAATAAAAGCTTTTAAAGGTTAAATTTAAAACGAAATATTGTGATTATTAATTTGTGATATTGGGTAAAATTTTAAAGTGCGCTTAGCATGCAAAGCAAATGAAATATCGTACACCAAGTGAAGCCACACCAAGTATGTGATATTTACCCGAAATTCCAGCCATATGCTGGCTTGTTCGTGGTGGCCCCACTGTGGTGCGCATAATTTTGCCCATAATTCTTGTTCTGAGTGGGCGTCTGATAACTCGGTTGACCTGACGGATAATACTGACTGTTAGCACTCCTCGAATTGGAGTTGTACGATGAATAATTAGGATTCTCCATTATTGGTCTTGTGTTTAACAAGTTGCTCAAACCTCCGTTTTTGGTTATATCGTTTAGGATGTTGCCGAATATGTTGGATAGACTGCCGCCGCCCGTGGAACTGCTGCTGGTTCCTGTGCCTCCACTGCCGCCGCGGTATTTGTTTATTGTGTTGAGTATACTGTCCAACGGGTTGCCGCTGCCGCCAGTACCGAAACCTCCAAAGGAGCTAGGGTTAGAGCCACCATGGGAATTACCTCCGTACGGGCTGTGCCCTCCGTTTGTTCCTCCTGAACTACCACCATATGGGGAGCTGCCTCCATATGGGGAGTTTCCACCGCTGCCTCCATAAGGGGCGTTGTTGCCTCCGTACGGGGAGTTTCCGCCATACGGGGAGTTTCCACCATACGGGGAGTTTCCGCCATACGGGGAGCTTCCACCGTGCGGGGAGTTACCGCCATACGGCGAGTTCCCACCATACGGGGAGTTTCCGCCATTGGAATTGCTGCCGTATGGGGAGTTTCCACCGTACGGTGAATGACCCCCAGAAGGTGGTGGTGGTGGAGGATGATTAGGTGGGGAATCAAAGTTATGGGTTGGGGGTTGCGGTCGTGGCGGTGGGGGCGTTACGTTCGGCTTTGGCGGTTCCGCATGTGTTCCTGCAACAACAGTGCGAGATTAATGAAAATCAACGTTCACGTCACTACATACCTACCTACGAGGGAAAAACGGATAAAGCCCGCATTCCAGATATGGGGTGAAACCGAGAACATTGGCATTTTTAAAAAATACCTAAATATGAGGCAAATCTATTGATACAAAAATCAAATGATTTTAATCATTTAAAAACTTTGCGATTGATCAATAATACATTAAGGAATAAAAAAATACTTAAAAGGATCATAATTTTCAATTAAATATGGGGTGAGGCGGGTTCACGGCGCGCGGTGTGGCAGAGGGGGCACTGTAGTACGAGCTATAATAAATTATGGAATTGCTCAATGCAATGCAATAATTTTTTAGTAATCATTAAATTTTTTAAGCTTTTATGATAAATCTATATGGTGTTAGGTTCCCATACAATAATAGGTCGAATGGATGCCAATGATCCAAAATTCCCCGTACGAGTATATGTTGCATGAAACGGGGCGTACGAATAGCCTACCAACCAACTGAATGAACTGACGGGTGCATAAGCTGCCGGCTACTCGTTTGCCAGTTCGACACGATCCCCGAAACTACAAATCCCGACCGATGTGATCGGCCATGTTGTTAATATACTCATCCAGTTGCTTTTTAACTACGTTTATTTTTATCAACATTATTGAAATCATTGTGTTAGCCTTGTTGTTAAGGGGTGTCCATCGAAACCCAATACATTTCTGATGAATAAAATTACATTGGAATTTACATGTTTTTTATCGTAAGGCTATATATTTTTTTAATTCTATATCATATTTTGTATATCATTAATTAAATTTAATACCTCTTATAGATAGTAGCCGTAGGTAACATATAAGTACTATATCATATAAATAATTAGATAGTAGGTTAGGAAACACACATTTTTAAGATGTGTGAAAAGAAAGATGGTGTTCTATTCTTGCAGTGTTTGTGTGTAATCAACTTTACTATAAGATGATAAGGTCTATGTTAACCACGTAATGCAATAAATAAGAAATTAATATGATAACATGATCTAGTTCGGGACATTGTTCGGCCAGAGCCTTATTGGCTTTTTGGTAGGAAACACTGACTGATGAGGTTAGATTGATTTCAAGATAGATGGATGGTTGCTTTCCTTTGTTAGTTCCTTGCTTACCTTCAACTTGTGACTTCTTCTTGCAAGTGGGATATGTGCCGCAATTGCTGCTTTGACCGTAGGAACAAGCGTCCTCGGCCAGCACGCACACTTCGCTGTTCAAGCAGCCGATATCTTTGCACGTGCGTCCATATTCTGAAAACCATAGACATAAATGTCAATAAATAACTTAATATTAATTTGTTCCATGTAAATAAAGATGTGCTTGATGGTGTAGCGACTAGCGCCTCCGGTTGAAGATCTTTCATGTAAAACAAACCATCGCAATGGACATGGATGGTAACAAAAAAAAAAAAACCCGATGATCCACAGCAAAATCATACTCATTTGGTCTAAATAGAGGGTTACCATCGAATCTTTCCAGCTGTTAATGATATACTATAAGGAGAAACTTAATGTAGGCATATTAAAATTGCATATCCTTTAATAAGAGGGATTCACATTTAAATCTAATCTCAAAGATGCGATAAATCTTATTTAGGTATACTTTTGAAAATAATGCAATTTTTGACCCATTTAATAACTAATATTTTTAGCGCGATACCTATATAAATCAACAACTAGACTGTACGTAATGTAAATTAATGACGGAAATGGTATTCCAAAGAAATCATTGCTCCCACGTGTTTGTATAATATCGCCATATACCAAAACATCCTTTATGAGGCCATAAGTTTAAACTGCCGTTTGGATACCGTTCCTGACAATAATGTCTGCACATCCGTCAAACGGTACTCACGAGGGTCGACCAGGGTCCAATTCGCAGATATATAGCACTGGCCGCATAGGCTATTACAACCAGACACCGTAAAGTAACAAATATTTTATGTCTATCCTGATGGAGTAGGAAATGTTTTTACAGGTACCTATAGATAGGGCAGACGGAAAACATTTCTATTTGACTTAGCCCTCAGTAACCTTCAGTTGATTTAGATATAAAATGTCACTTCCTTCAACTATTCACAGCTGGACATTAGGCACCCTCATCTTGTGCCAATTAGTACACTATTGAGGGTAGAAACTTAATGCACTTAGTCACCACGCAGGCGGCTTAGTATCTACAAATGATAGCGCTGCTGTACGAGTATTTCCCTTAGTCGCGTCTATCGTCACTCTCGAGAAGGTGTAATTGTGGACCAATTGGCACCACAAGCCTCTTTTTAACTAACATAAATAGGTATAATTCGTTCAAATACGATCACCTAGCCAGTATAAAGATAAAAAGGGTAAAAATATGATAAGTACGTATCATATTCTTAACTTAAACTTCTTTGATCTATAGTCAAAATAACTGTCAAGCGGATTAAGCCTTGTATTAGTGATTGGAACCCCTGAAACTATGTGATAAAAGAAGAAAGATGACAAAAATGAAAACCGGGAAGGCTTAAAGGGCTTTCCGAAGTATGAAATTATATTTTCTTAAATTAAATACATAGGTACATATATTAAAGGAACCTACTCTGTTCATTTTATGTAGTTATATACCTTTTAAATGTATGTCTGTTAAATCAAGCAAAAACAGCAGACATAGCTAAATAAACATGATAGCAGAAATATTCCTATATTGGTAACGTATAGATACAAAATTGTAGCATCACCCTATAATCTGTTATCGCGTCCCTTTAATCCGTTACAAGCTTAAAAAGAGTAAAAAAAAACCTGCCTAAAGTGTTCGAAAATTGGAGAACCCCATAATATCGCATGAATTATTTTATTTCGCTGTGTCTAAGGGAATTTTGCCCTTTTTATAACCCGAAAGGCGTGACCGGGTAAGGAATTCGCTTGTAAGGGAATAGGGAACATTTGCATATACAAGATTATATACTTAGATTAGGCCGGCGACCTCCTCCAGAGTCAATATCACACGTAATAAATGCCAACCGAAACGGAAACGTTTTTGCGGCGAATTGTTTTTCATATAGGCTTTAAGCTTTATCCCAGTAAACGCCGTATTACGTAGGCAATTGCGTTTACTTTTATATAAATGATAGCAAACAGGTATATACATATGTTCAGGGCTTCATTTGCTCGGATATGTTTGCCAACATCAATAATAAGCCGTCTTTATTTGTATGTTGCTGCGAATAATGAAGAGGGCGCGCGGGCGGGTTGCATCGCTGGTATTTCCCAGCTATTTAAGTGAAATATGAAAAGGTATTTTTGTGGCTTCATCTTTACGTATAGATACTCCCTACTGAATCATTATCGGTAGGCCCAATTAGGTTTTTGTTTATAACAAATCTTGTTTATAAGGTACTTACCTATGCGAAATGAAACGAACATTGGTTTTTAATTTCAAACGACATTTTATATTCATAAACGATAAAACTTTTGTTTAATAGCAAACATTGAGATAAATGCTAGTTTATTCAAGAATTTTACTGTTATTTTCATTCCAGCTGTTCAGATTAGAGCATTCATTTTATCTATTCAAAACTTCTAGCAAAGTTCACATCACATACAATTGTCAGAGCAATAAAATCTGCTTTGCGAGCACCATAAAGAGGCAAATCTACGCCGAAAATGTTTTAAGCTGAGAGTCGGAATGCGGGAATCTCTTATGCGATGTTCTCACGACTAGTAAGTGCGACTTTAGAGGCGATAAAAACAAATAAAAAGAGTATCATGAAGCCGGATCATAACTCATTGTTTTGTTATTTTTGAGGCGGGCGAGCTGGTGGTTTTATGTGCGCATTAGGTAATGGATTTGAGCCATATCTCACAACGATCAGAGTGAGAATGTACGTGCCCCAAGACGAATGTCGTGTCTGCCACAACGGGGAAATGCATCTACCCACTAATGTCATCTTGTTGGAAACGACAAAGTTTGTTTATTACCAGATTTGTGGTTAGGGTAGAAACTGTATAAAGCTTCGTCATGCAGTGTGAATAGAGAGTTAAAACTGCCTCAGACCTAGCGGTTACAACTGAGTTCAGAAAATTTAGTTTCATGTATTTACAGAGCAAAAAATTTAAGTATTTACAACTACCTCTTTAGCCTTAATGTCTGCTCCTAGAAAAGGGCATTGGATTGTATCCATCACACTGAACCAAAGCGTGTAGTCCACAGAACTAAAATGGAGGCGATATTGTATTGGGTAATATTTGAATGCATTTTGCATTTCCTTAAATATGTTATTTATAAAAT
The DNA here is from genome assembly GCA_019425675.1 of Leucinodes orbonalis. NCBI lineage: Eukaryota > Metazoa > Arthropoda > Insecta > Lepidoptera > Crambidae > Leucinodes > Leucinodes orbonalis. Next base: position 177,884 of record PQWD01003092.1, on the reverse strand, counting down.
TAATTAATATTTTTAGTTAACCAATTGCCACAGCAGTTCTATTAATATAGTGATATTTATGAGTTTTTATGGATGGATTTTTAGAGGATAATTGACGACAATTTTTCGATGAGAGATTGCATGGTACCTCTTTATAAGGTATTTATTTATGTTTATGAAAGTTGTTCTAATTTATACTTACTTGAAAACCCATCAGCATAGAGTACAAAAGTGAATGCAACAAGAGCTGTCCTCCAGTCCATGATGAATCTAAAACAAAACAGTTATCAATAAAAAAGGACCAATAATAAATAAATCTTTAAAGCAGTGAAAATCCAATATATTTTCCGATGTAGTTCGTTCATAATTATAATAATTCTTATCATTGTGGTACTTTTTAATCACTACGACGAAATGTGAAAGTATCTCTATCTGTGTGTCTGTCTCTTCTGTCTGTTTGTTACGCTTTCACGCCTAAACGGCTGAACGGATTTTATTGAAACTTGGTATGTTGATAGAAGGTAACATAGAATAGTTTAAGGCTACTTTTTGTCCCGTTTTCACCCCCCACTTCCCTAAAATGAGGGTTGGAAGTTTGTATGGAACATTCCGCAATTTTGTAGTACGACGCTAAATTTGGTATGCGGACTATTTGTCAAAAACGGAAAAATATGGCATAATTTTTTTTTCAAAAATCAATCCCCATTCCTTCAAATAGGGAGGAAGTATTATATCCGATTTTTCGCAGTTTTTAAGGTAGTAAGCTAGACTTTTTTAGAGTTAGGGGAGGGGATTCCAAAGTATAGTGATATACATATATATATTTATGTTTTTTTTTCGGCAATGGACTCCAAAACTTTTTAAGGTCGGCGGGGATTCCTATGTACAGTGATATATAGATATAAATATTTTTTTTTGTTTCAGAAATTCATCCCAAAACCTCTAAAGTGATATATATATATGTATAATTTTTATCAGAAATGGACAACTAAACCTTTTCAGTATGGGGGGGAGAATCCTTTGTATAGTGATATAAATATTGATACATATGTATAACCCGAAAACCTTTTAAATTGGGGGAGGAGGGGATCCTTTGTATAGTGATATATATAAATAATTGTATGTATTTTATCTACAAATTTAATCCAAAACATTTAAAGTTGGCGGGGGATTCCCACAGTCCCTATTCGCGTAACCGGCATGTGCCGGGCCGCTTTGCTCCCCAAACATATGTTAGGCTACCAAGCCCCCCCCGCAACGCCCTAAGCCGAGGTTCGAGTCCCGTTCGGGGACGCCCTTAGGCTCGTTGTGTAAATTTTAAGGCTGAGAGCCATCTCCGCTCGCCACTTGCCCGGTGAAGCTGTAAAGGCCATCATCAAAAAGCAGTAGCAGTGTTGCAGTGTTTAAATTATACTGTTTTCGTTACCAGTAAATCGCAAGTTTGTTGCCAAATTAATTGCCTTTTAATTTTATTTAATCTGAAGGACAAATGACACACAACATTTTACAATCTCGTTTACTCAAATGACAAATTCGAAGTTTCTCATAAGGCGACGTGTGTCTCCTTAATAGAGACAAACATTTTATTACTATAACATTTGTGCAACAATGTCTCAAGTGAGGAAAGTTCACGCGAGATGAAATTCTTAGTCAACGCACTCGGGCGTTTCACCGCTTCGGCTTTATATTGAGACTAAATATGTGACTCGTTTTAATCTTGTCAGACCATGCCTTCTATTCTAGGCATTATGTACACTCACTTAAATTGCTTTTTAATAGAACTTTGGGATGTCTGGCCCGTCGTTAATACCTAAGTTTTGTCCTCCACAAACAATTAATGCAAAGAGCTTGTACTATGGGTGCTTATGAATGAATTTATATGAATAAACAAGCTGTTGGTTTCTATTGCGAAATGAACAACCTGTTTATAAAAATCAAACGATAACTTAAGCATTATTATTTACTAATGTAACAGATTTAAGGAAAAATCATCCTTAGTAATTGACGGGTAGATTCCAATACTTAGTAATATAAAATAAAGATCATACATTTCTAATTTCGACTCCGAACTATCCACAATTAAGCTCTCCGCGCTGGATTTCACCATCACTTTCATTAACAACCGAGCCATATCAATTTGATTGACGCGCGGCTTAATGTGTACTCGTGTGTCCCATTAGACAACATAAGCGTTTCATTACATATGTAATGCCAGTGCAACAATGTATAAACTGCAAAGCTGGCAAAGTTACGCGAGATGAAATAGCCGAGCCACGCGCACGTCGTCCGTCGACGGATCAGCGCAAGTTTATGATGCGGGCAACATTCCCCGAACACTGCCCAAACTGTTTCGTGCACTCAACCTCGTTAGATATTTGCGTGCTCGCCTTTATTGAAAACGGAATATTAGATATTCAGCCTTGTTCATTTAGAATGGATATTGATTTACAAAAAAAGAAAGAGAACCAATGCTACTCCTTTATAGATCCATAAGTAAGTACCTTGATATAGCTAATGATAATATTATACAATACCTAAATAAGAATCGATAACGAGATAAATCCCAAAATTGGAGAGATGAAGAAATGAAAATATTTTGTTCACATTGAAGCAAATCAAGCGTAGCTATTAACTCTTCGCATCCCAGGAAAGTCATACAATTATTTACCTATCTATTCAATATCGAGTTACTGAAATGGGAGATG